>JAVJAQ010002013.1:0-62712 GCA_032362365.1 Zygogramma bicolorata
AAGTTTATAGTATTCCTATATGCACTACACTAGAGGACTCCAACAGATATTTGACAAAGTAAATATGAAAGTTGCATATAAAACTTCTTACAAATTACAGCAGCTTCTTGGTAACCCAATAGATAAACTAGAAAACTCAGAGAAGTCAGGAATTTACGAGATCAGTTATCAAGATTGCAACAACAAGTACATCGGCCAGAGCCGACGAGCTATCAAAACCCGTTTCAAAGAGAATTTTGCACATGTAAAATACGGAAGGGTAGAAAAATCCAGTGTCGCCCAACACGCTCTACACAATGACCACAAAATTGGTGAAAGCAATCTGAAACTGATCAAGCATGTGCATGACACAAGACTACTCGATGCATGTGAGAGTCTCGAAATAGCAAAATGTAAAAACAGCATGAATGGTGACAAAGGACATATCCCTTTCAGCCCGCTGCTCAATTTATTGTTGGGAAAGCAATCAGAAATCAATACCAACAGATGACGGAACTTGCAGGTAGTCAGTTCATTACCGAGAAATCAATTAGAATAATTAACAGTAACAAACTAAGTTCATATCGACCCGGAAAACTTTAGGTATATAAACAACTAACCCCAGCTCTAGATTTTGTATCAATTTTCTTCTCCTGAAGATGCTAACCTTGTAAGCGAAACGCGCGTCGAGTGCAAAAATATCAGTTTGGTGTTAGGGTAATTGATCTCTAGGAAAAGTTTCATCAGGTCGACTGTCGAACAATTTCGGAAGCAGCCGCTATTAATTTAGAATACACGTGTTTTCTAAATGATCCATTACTGAACAGCTGTCAAACACGTAAAAAACGATTTAAAAGAGTGGGAGTAGAAAAAGGAAATTTATGAGATTTGATTGGTACGCCGAATGCATTTATTATTAGAAAGGCATCTCAGTTGTCATAACCAATATATCTATCGTCTGTTGGAAAATCGTTTCTCACTCTTCGTAAACGAACATTTCTGATTATACAAAAAAAGTTGAAACCAACTCTCCACAGTCTCTATTGTAAGAATAGGAGATAGTAAAAACTGTTTTCATATATGTATCCATGATTCATTTGCGTTCACGAAGAGAGAATGATCTACTGAAAAATAACAGGAGGCCGCAAAATGATATTTTTCATTTCTATAGAATCAGTTTACTTCATATCCGCATTACACAGCTGTCTTTTCAAAACAACAAAATGCTCGTTGGAATTATATAATTTCCACGGTTGCAAGAAAAATATTTTGTATAATATGACATCGAGACTATTTTGCCGCGACCGGAGCAGCCTAGGCGATAATCTATCTCTCGGAAAGCAAAAAACTATTTGGTGGCCTTACAGCCGATTGCACCGACTTTTTCGTATTGGAGCATTGAGCTAATATGCCATTAAAGGTCAGTTAACGCCCTGCAGCGACTTAAAGAGTCCCTTTGTTGATTTTCTCACAAGAGAAAGTCGGTGCAATCAATATGAAGCTCATCAAATATCTAGAGAAATCAGGAATAATTAATGATCGACAATACGGATTATCGAAGATCAACCAGTGACTTATTGGGTTATGTTTCTCATATTTGGTAACATTCAATCGAGAAATTCGGAGAAACGATAGCACTCGATATTCCAAAGCGTTTGATCGAGTTTGGCATTGGAGTCTCCTTTCTAAACCACCGTCTTATCGTTTGCCCCCTCAGTTGTGTGCTTTGTTGAAGAGTTTCTTGTCTGAAAGATCTCTGTATGTTGGTTGTTGATGGAGTGTCATCTGATATTCTCCCTATAAATGCAGGTGTTCCACTAGGTTCAGTTCTGGCGCCCACTTTGTTTCTGCTTCATATCAATGATTTGCTTGGGAAAACATCTTGTTCAATATATGTTTTCCGGACGACAGTACTCTTCACACCAATTTCTCTTCCAGAGTCCCCATACCAGCTCGAGAAACAAAAGTTCAAAGAAACATTCACGTCAGTAAAATCAACGACGACTTGGTGAAAATAATAGAATGGGAGAAATGAACTGGGTGGAATTTAATACTAGGAAAACCCAGGCATGTCTCTTCTCAAGGAAAGCCGATCTATCATCTAGTATGCAGATATCAATAGTAACTATTCCTAGAAAGTCGAATATCTCGATGCTGAATTGTTATCAATCGTTCCATCCTCGGCAATGTCTACACGGATGACTGGACGAGTAAAGAATTCCCACCCCTCTTTTGTGAATTTGGAGACCTGTCGAACCTCTCTTGCTCAGGGTCTTTCCTGAGGCTTAGAAACTTCAAAAGTTCACAGTGAATGTTAATTCTCCTGTCCCTTGATTCACGCGGTGTTCTTTGAACATTACGGGGCTTCCCTTCCGTCCCAATCTGCATATATATATATATATATATATATATATATATATATATATATATATATATATATATATATATATATATATATATATATATAAAGAAAGATAGCTTTATTACATAAGACGTTGTTTGTAATGTCTGACAATTGGCACATAAAAAAATCGGCTGTCAGTATACAAATAACTATTTCGGACCCCCTTCTCTGCCTGTATTCATTCCAGTTCATTCATCACTTCTTTAAGGAACTCAGCTCCATCATTATAATCCATACTCAAATCCGTCGTTACTGCTTGACTTCTCATTTTGAATGGAACCTTCTCTTGAACGGATCCGTTTAAGCCGCTGAACGGAAATGATTTTTCATATTTTTTCACTCGAGACTTTTTTACGAGCTCAATACTATTTGTTGTTACACAGATGGCGACGACTCCAAAGCAGCATATTTTCTGAAGTGAGCGTTCATACCAAAGAAAAATGAAGAGGTTTTTACTTCCCAAGATGGGAAGAAGGCAGGAAAAGGAGATATTGAGAAGGAAATTGCTTTGTGACTTCCATGAACTGAAGGAGATATGTATTATATGAAGTGGGTTTGATGTATTTTCAATATGAACGGGGGTAGATCAATTCTTCAAAGGAGTCATACCATTGACAAATAAAAAATTGGAACGAGAAAACGTATATTTTATTTTCCGTTCATTCTCTGTGCACAGCGTGTCACTGTTCAAAACAATTCGCAGCACACATGTTCAGTTAGAGGCTGATCCATAACTAGGATTTTCCTTTCATACAAAAAGAAATATAGGGAACTTGCGCCATTTTGCATTTTTTTTATTGAAGGTTCATTGCCTATTCTCTAAAAGTTTTATCACAACAATTTCGACGTTGCCCACAAGTCATATGTGATATACCACATATTTTTTTTCCATAGTTTACTCTTATTTTCCCAGCAATACAATTTAAGAATATTTTCTGAAACCGCTACTTTTTGTTGTACCATTTTTCAGTATTTTTGCTGATGACAGCAATGGGAAATATATAGGCATCGAATCAATCAGAATATTTCCCAACTTTTGGGGTCATCTTCCCTCTGTGCGTCGACGGTTTTCATATTTTTTTTCTAGTTCTAGCTTCTTGAATTATAATCTACCACTATCTGAAAAAATAGAAACTCATGGGATCTATACAAGTGTACAGGGCAACAAAATTGTTTTTTTCTAAATAGAACCAAATAATTCAACGTTATTACTCAAAATTCATAAATATTTCGAAAATCAAGCTTTGTGCCAATGTTCCTTGTTGAGTAGTGTAAGTTAAAACTTTCATTGTCTACATAGGACGCTCCAACGCCAACTTGACTTCACGTGTAAGTCAGCAACAGACATCTGATCTAGGGGTGACGAATTTTTATATGAATATCGTACCCGAAACTTCATCCCCTTGCGGTCAGCAGCTACACTAGCAATAGGGGCCAAGTGATACATCATTTGGCAGGTCTTTTTATTACCTTTGTAAGAATATCTCAAACTGGTGCATTTTTTTTTCTAGAAATTGAATGTTGAATATGTTATTCGAAAGAAGTAATGAAATATGCTGTTGTTATTTCCATTGAGGAAATCAACAAACAAATATGAATGGGAACAAAATCAACGAATATATATTGCTCAAAATGACCGACATATATTTTCATACAATGATACAGTCGCCTTTCATAGTGTATTACAAGAATGTGTCATTCCTATGATTCAACAAATTCTATAAAATGATGACAATTTGATGGAGAATAAGATGACTTTCAAGAGGATGGTGCGACCACCTATTTCGATGTTCGTGTGAGACAAATTTTGAACGAAAGTTTTCCAGTGCTTTGAATCGACAGAAGGGGTCCAGTGGATTGGCCAGCTGGACCGCCTGATCTCACACCACTGGATGATTTTTTCGTGGTGACATATGAAGTCGAAAGTTGACTCCACTGAACCTTCAAATCTGAAAGAGCTGCGAGAAAGGAATGTAAAGTCGACTGAATTATTGTATTGAACTAGGTGAAGGTATTTTGGGGAATTTATCCGTTAAATTTATTCCCCATTACATTTTTTATGTTGATCAAAGTCAGATTGATAAAAGTAACCACAGCGCATTTTCTGAATTTTTTTTCAATTACATGTTCAACATTTGATTTTCCGAAAACGAAATGACCAGTCGATCAGTCGATATTCCTCAAATTTTAAATTACTTCAAATACTTTTTTCTTGAATCTTTATTATTGTCATATCATAATTGAAAATAGTTTTTTTTAATTATTATTTGAATCCGTAAAATATCAGATGATAATCAAAGAATGAGGTGGGAAATTCAAACTAACAAAACACGTCACTATTGGTCAAAAAGAAATGTGACATCAGACGACACAACAGTAGATTTATTATTATTTATTATTTTATATTATTCACTGTGTTAGTGATATACTATTTCAAACCTGTATTTCTATGGCGATTTCAAGTGAATCAACAAAGATGATTGAAAGAAGTGTAATACAAGCACAATCGGCATATTTTGCATCGAATCTCGATTTTACGTATGCAAAGATTGAATGAGTAAAAGCTGCGAGGTGAACATCATGTTACATGGTGTTTTGGAGGAATGTTTATCATGAATCTATACTCCGAACTAGCTTGGGCTAGTATGAAATCTGATATTCCACTGTATATGAATATAGCAGACTCAAGTTGAAATGATGGTCACAACAATATAAACACGATTTTGGAGATTAATTATTCCTTTTCCTTTTAAAGTGTTTCTGTACTTTTATACCATACAATACTTTTGACATTTCTACACAACACATAAAACTAAAATTTCTTAAAGAATTTCTGATCGTCGCGAAGGGGAAGTATAAAATCTTTTTCAGATATTTCCCAAATTCGATATTTGAATTCACATAGAATACGATATGTAACTGATAAAGTCAATTTTGCTTTTTTGTAGCATTGCAGATACTTATCGGGGCGAATGAACCAAAATGCCTGTAAACAGATATTATGAGAATTAAAAGCTTTGTCATTTTCGGGGGAAAGAAAACGCAAAAAATTGATTTCAATAATAGATATTCCCGGCCTTTGATTTTTTAACCACCCTGTACATGAACTTTCATGTAAGCAATCTAACTGAAGAATTCAGAATCTATTGATACCCATCTCCAAGTGGGGGTTTTATAGCATTCTACAAAACCCTCCCTGTCGATTTGGGGATATACGCCAGTCCCGACCCTTCTCGTCAAAACATTTTGTCAGGAGATATTATCGAAAGCTGGCATTCTTTCCTAAACTAACAACGCATCTCGTATCGCTCCGAAAGGATTTGAAGGCTCCCGGAGGGATATTAGGCCAGTAGACTTGAACATGAGTTCTATTCAACAGCCGTGCCAAATCACCAATTTTTTTGTAGGTAGTTTGGACCCCAAAGAATATAGTGTGAAATTGTGGGATCGCGAAATCACGACTTCTTGTCGAAATTAGTATTCAAATAAACAAATGTCACTATGTTGTTATCTTTGGAATAGGATTCATCGAAATATGTTTCCTATGATAAATGTGCGCCCTAATGAAATCTACCAAATGAATCATAAGTAAAAATCACGTAGTTTGGCGGTGAACCTGTTGAACAAAAATTTTTCAAAAAATGTATTATTGTATTTGGGTGGTTTATTTATAAAGTACTGTTTTGAAACTCATCCATCACCTGAAAGAAACTGCCTTGAAGAGATATTGGTAAGTTTTGTCCAGCCGTATTATATAGTTTAGCAATAATGACCGATTTTCGTAAATCCGGCGTGTCGATATAGCACTTGTTCCACAAGGCCGAGAAGGTGCAAAAAATCAGGGTGATTATTTTCAGCATGTACGTTCAAGATACAACTGAAAGGAATAGGTTCGAAAAAAATAGTTATTGATTATACCAGGGAAAAAAGTATTAGATTTTAGCTCGAGGTTGTGTTGTGGAGACAAAAAACCCAGAGCTAAAATCTAATATTTTTCCCCTGTATAATACACAATTTTTTTTCTGTGATGGGAAAAACGACGATTCAATATTGAAAAAAACACAATTTCAACACAGAAAATTTGTCTGTTGTACCGAATAGTTTAAGGAACATATCATTCATGCAATGAACATATAATAACCGTACTTTTTCTATAAAAAATTTAAAATATAGTTGAAAAGTACTCACTTTTTTCCTAGATAAAAAAGTAATTTCATAGAAAGTGACATTTTATCACCTGTCATCCGAGATGAATTGTCAAACTTTATTCCAGTCACAGAAGAAACATGTTTTTCGAGGATATAAAATTTTAGCTTATTCTCATAGGTCTTAGCGAGACGCGTACTCAAAAAAAGATAAATATCTTCATTACAAGTTTGTTTATGTACCTCCCAAGATCAATCTTGAATTCAAGAACTAGGTTCAGAGGTATGTATTGAAATATATGGATTTTCATGAACCAGTTTTTGATTGTTGATCTTGGTATTGATATTAACCTTTGTTTTTAATTACGTGTTTCACCAAGACCAATAAGAATAACCTGAAATTTTGCAGCCTCGAAAAATATGTTTTTTTTCAAACCTATTTTTTGCAGTCGAATCCTGAATGTACATGCCGAAAAAAAACTTTTTTTGCACCTTTTTGGCCTTGTGGAATAAGTGCCATATCGACACGCCGATATCTCTTCAAGGCAGTTTGTTTGGAGTGGTGGATGAGTTTCAGAACAGTACTTCATGAATAAACCATGTTAATACAATAATAGCGTTTTTTGAACAATAATTGTTTTTAACAGTGACTTACCGCGAAACTAATAATTCTACATGATTTTGACAAAGGACTTATTTTGTAGATTTCGTTACGACACACATTTTTCGTAGGAAACATTCTTCAATAAATCTCATTCCAAAGATATTAAAATCAAAATAGTGACATTTGTTTATTTGAATATTTTTTTTCGGCCAAAAGTTGTCATTTCGCGATCCAAGAAATTCCACACTATATTCTTCGAGCCACCGACTACCTTAAAAAAAATGGCGATTTGGCACGGCTGTTGGATAGAAGTCGTCCAAATTCATGTATAATCCGACTGGACTATATTAGGATTTTTCAACAGTCTATTCATTTTGCGAAGCTAGTCTCACGAAAGCATTACTCGTTTCGGAAGACTTTTCGGTCAGTTGGTGGAATTCCATTTGGAAAGTGCTGAAATTCAGCGATGGGGTGAAATCCGGTTTTTATCTCCATGGACATGAAGGAATCGCTTCCGGGAATAGTGATAGGAAACTGAAATGACTGGGTGAATCCACACACAAAATTTTTTATGTGTGATAGATATCAGGGCAAACTGCACCGCTCTTACTTAATGGAGGTTCAAATAAACTTGGCTTGAGGAACAGGAAAACTGATTGGCGAATGAAATTAAGGACAGAATTGTCACGAGTTGATTAATACGAAATGTTTGGTGTGTCTAGTGAAAGCGTTCTATAATTTATACATTTGCCCACTGAGGAGCTCAAGAGATGATTTTCTCTAAGTAGATAGCTCTCTATGCACGCTATCTATATGAATCAATTTTCATATGCTCCTTAAAAAAAAAATTGAGCAAGAAAAAGTGGACTTTTTCTTCCTTTTTCTGAATGAACCAAACGTCTTTGAATGATATACATGTACCTATCAACAGACAGTGTTTGTGATATTTCTTGATTTCACTTCTATCATAGAAGTTGTTATTTCTATTTTTTATACGGAGAACAAAAACAGCAAAAAAAATTGTTCTTCAAACTTTAATCTCTCCACAAAAATTCCAAAGTTTTTAAAAGAACGGTAAATTCATAACGACAAAACCTAGCTCAGATAAACCACAGTGGGGGGGAGAGCAGGGGAAATTTATTTTCCCGTATCTATCGACATTAGTCTACCAGATATGTTAATACACCCTTATCAAGTGTTCACAGGAATCGATCATGAGAAAATACAAAGTAAGATGAAAAAAAAATTCAGTCGATTATTTGCGATTTCCAGGCAAAAAGTTACATTTTTGTTGAGTCAGGCACCTGGCGGTCTAAACACTTTTTCGTCTAGTTTTTTTCAAGGGTTGAAAAAATCTATACGAATAATTGAGATGCTGAGAATAGATAATAATTCCACTCACTGTCAATCGTTTCAGAGGCTTCATAGTTTACCATTTACAATTATTCGATGACTTCACTCTCACAATTTTTTTTATTAAATGCCAAAAAACCACTAACAAAGACTGTCACTGCATCAATAGAGTAAGATCCCAGATATACCAGACCTAGGTCATTTTAGCAAAGCTGAGTGAGACACATAAATATGATAATTTGTATTTATTTTCGATAACACCGTCATCCAAATATGAACTTCAGCCACCGTGTTTTAGTCACATATGAGAATGAAATCTATCCACATCTGACATTGAGAAAAAAATGCATTTGTCACCCTGGTGCATCATAAGTTGTAGAAAAAGTATGGTATGCAACTCGCCTGGAATACTACGGCTCCTGAGTATGACACTGCAGGAGCCGTAGGAGGTCTTCGTCATACGACTCTCCCATAACTCTTTTTTCCTAGCACTTTTTTTTTCCTTTTTTCTTTTGTGTCTCGATTTTCACCTATATCCTACCTCACCCGTGGATACCTACCCTCAAACAAGAATTTTTGAAATTTGTTCCTTATTTGAAGATTCGTTTCAATTCAACAGGAAATTCAAGGTTTTTTTTAATATGTTTTCATTGAATTTGTTCCAAAACCTCTTCCTTTCGCCCTTAATAGTTTTCTCCGGTGGTTACAAACCCAAAAAACTACGGAACAATTTTATCTATTTACCACTAATACATAATGTAGTATTATACTTATGGATTCTGCACTATAAGGCCATAGGGAATAATGGCGAGGGATTAACAGTATCTGCCTTTATTCCCTCTTGTAGTCTAATCACAAAATTTGTCGAATTGAATATTACCATGGAAATGATATTACCAAACTCCAAAGTATCAATATCAAGCGCATCGGTAGTGATTGTGTATTTGTATTGAGATGAATTAAACTGAAGAATCATTTATTTATGATGAATAAATTAGTCGTAGATAAAGTAAAGTATACTACTCGCAATAATGACTATTATTCTCTCGGTAAAAAATCCTTGAGAATAATAGCTATCACTAATGACTCGTGGTATAATCTACTATTATTACTTGATGAATTTTTACATTTATATCGAATAATGTATTATAGTCGTACTAAGAGTGTAGCACGAAGCTTTCAACTAACGTTCATTAAACATTTTTGTAACTTATTGTAACCTATCAATATTCTCCAATAAAGATAATTTGTTCTGGCTGAATTACCAAGTTACGTTTCTTCGAGACATTAATAACAGTTAAGCAGGACAGGCGGAGGTATAAAATATTAACGACGACGCAAATTATTTCAGAAATAGGTATTCACCCCACGAAGGAATATTGATTGAATAGTATATGATTTCGTACAGGAAAGAAGCGCAAACAACGGAAAGACCCGGACACGAATAATGTCTGTATTTCGATTAGAACAAGATGAATTGAATGATTTGTACCATGACAAAACGGTTGAGGCTTTCGCGGTCGATGTTTTCAATATCACTACTTTCAAACGATGAGTTTGGAACCTTTCGTGTGAAAGTTGAAACTTTTTCCAGAGATCAATTACCCAACACCAAACCGATATTTTTGCACTTGACGCGTGTTTCGCTAACAAGGTTAGCATCTTCAGGAGAAGAAAATTGATACTGATAGGAAAAGTAATACTACTTTTGTTCTGGTTTGAATGCCGTCGTTTTTTTGAATTTCTTCCTGACGTTTCGCTGGCGCGAGTGGCTAGCTTCTTCAGAGGCTCACTCATCTTGAGTTCTACTCCGATGACTGGGTATCACGACTTCGTATTCCTATGGATTCAGGAAGTTTGGAGTGCTAATGACTTTATATGGATTCGGAGAATCTCCATCAGTATTAATTACAATAGTTACTAGATTCGGAGAAGTATCATCAGCATTAATTGCCGCACTGCTTGCCGTCATGATGTTTGTTATTCTTGAACTTCTTGAAATGTGATTCAATATCCAGGTACAGAGCTGTGTTTGTGGATCTCTATTGCCTCCCGTATCAGTCGACTATGGTATCCTTGGCTGGGGGCAATGAGTTTCACGTTTTCAAACAGATTTCTGTGGTTTCCCTTCACTGATTTGTACCATGTTAGGCCATTGAAGTTCCAAGACCTAAGCGTTCATCTCTCAGGGGACGCATTTTTTTTTGTTGTGTGGGGGAGTGGTGTTAGGGTTAGTTCAAATCCACTATACAGTTTTGTAATTTCATTCATTTATTAGAGTTGATCGTATTCTATGGAACCCCCTCTATCAAAAAAAACTGATGCCATTTTATTGTGGAATGACTAGAAAAAAAATCCTCCGAAAAGAAAATTTGTTAGATTTTTTTCTTAATATTTCCGTTCATAACGTCGTTATTTTCACAATGAAGAGTGAGGAGATAGAAGTTGTAGACAATTCAATTTGCCACAAAAAATATTACCATGAGTTTCCTGTAGTTTAAATAGATGAAGTGTGAAAACCGTTTGCACAATTATGTATCCTAGGGAGTATTTGAATTGAAACTGATCAAGCATGTGAGAATCTAGAAATCCATTTTAGCCATCAGTAGTAGCAGACGAAGTCCATATCTGACCAAAAAACCTTGCACGTAGTGGCTGTACTACCTGAAAATAATAGGGTATATAAATAATTGACCCTTAGGTTCAGATTTAGTCTCAATTCCCTTCTCCACAAACTTCTATGGAATTCAACACTTTATTTACGACTGATATATAATGTAATTATTATACTTATGGTTTCTGCAGTATGATGCCGTATATTATTCCTTTGCGAGGGATTAATAGTAATAGTCTTTATTCCCTCTTGTAGTCCTATTACAAAATTTCTTGAATTGAATATTACCATGGGAACGATAACCACACTCTAAAGTGTCGAACGCGTAGGTAGTGTTTGATTATTTGGTATTGAGATGAATGAAATTGAAGGATCATTCATTTATGATGAATAAATTAGTCGTGAATAAAGTAGAATATACTACTCTAGAATCATTCATTTATGATGAATAAAGTAGTTGTAAATAAAGTAGTAGTAGTGGTATGATCTATTATCGATGAAATCCAGCTGTTATAGATAGAGAAAAAAATCAAACAGTTGAAATCTCAGATAATAATGACATGACAAGTAAAGTTGAGCTCGCTACCAACCATTTTTTGACTACAAATGGTGTCACCGTACATGTTTCTCTGTGGAAATTACAAGAGTATGTTTATCAACAGTTATTCTCGTAACTAGCCAATATTCTCTTCGGTTGAATGAACTATTATCACCATGATCACTGGTATAGAGGGACCGGTGTCAAGTTTGAGTGAATTCAAATTGCTCTCAATCCTCATGTAAAAAAGCACTGAATGCAACTCAATCTCATATGAACCTCATTAAATAATTCCTCTTGTTCACAAGGGAAGTTGAAGCGCGTAAAGAGTTTATGCGACTTCACTGTTTCCTGAATTGGAATCTTTATATGGAACTTTCTAATTTGATATCCTCATCAACTGTTAGCCATCATAATGGTAAGTCAATCAGTGTCGTCAAAACTGTCAATGCCTTGAGTCGACCACCGGAATTCTACTCTATACCCCATTCATATCAATATCAGATGTATTCTCCTTCCCGATACACTATTGTAGTCACCGAAAAAGTAGATAACAGATATGGAGTACAGTATCTCACTCAACTGCCAGGAATCGATTATCCTCTCACAGTCGTCCTGTATTTTCCCTCAATATAAAACTATTGTTCCTGCATCCGAACATTGATTTCTCCCCAGGATTTATATTGAATTCTCCACCTAACCACCTCGCGGGTTGATGGAATATTTGAGTTTATTTTGTATCAACGTCGAGCAGAACAAGGGTCGCTCTGTCTCTCCTGTCAACACGTGGTGTCAGGATGGGGATTGATCATCCGTTGAGATGGGAGTACGGTAAACATGTTGGGGAAATTCAATTGGTAGAATATTATGGAAAGTTAATGGGCTATCTGATGGAAGGTGCCTTCAGTCCTTTCTATATTATTTTCCTTGTTTCTCTGCTTCGGATTCCAAAGGCGTTTCAATAATTTCTGTTTACAAAATTTTGAAAGAAAAAAAATTGTTTGGAAGACGTTTCGTGCTGCAATATATTTTTCATAAAATCATATCAGTGTGGTTTCGGTTTCGACTAGCAAATTTATCATACTTGATGGTCAGGTGTACAAATACCAAATCTACATGTCTCAGAAATATTTCTGGGAGGGAATATATCATCATATCCAAGATAGCCCCAAAAACATTGAAAGGTTTTCTGTTGGACCCCATCTATGTTTCACCGTTATCCCAGAATCCACTATCCCATTTTCCATACTACCAAACTGTAATCTGGTTTTTACTTGTATACTTTCAAATTACTTGTTTCAAATTTCCAATATCGAACCATCATGACAATGTGAAGTGACATGTTTCAAGATCATTATTTTGTGGTGAATCAATATTTGTTCAGTAGTTTTCTGGGTTCGTAACCTACCACAATCTGAAAAAATGAGAATTAATATTGAAATCTATACACGTGTAGCAGGGTAGATTTTCAAGTTGCTATGTCAAATTTGACATATTTAACAAATGCCAATTACGAAGATTGCCTACAAGAGAAATTTGCATTTGAACAGGAATTTGCATGAAAGGTTTGAGAACGGAAGCGGATTTAGTTTCCGAAACGTTAACGATAAGTATTTTCATATATATATTAGTTCTTATCTTTTTTTTCGATAGTCAAAATTTGAGTTATACGAGAAGTTGCTGACTAATTGGACTCGTTTCATCCAGAAAGAACTGTTTTTCAATAGAAGCAGCTACTTTTCGGGATGAATTGAAAATCTGCCCTTCTACACTTGTATAGATTTCAATAATAATTCTTATTTTTTCAGATTGTGGTAGGTTACAAACCCAGAAAACTACGAAACAGATAGCTCCATCTTCAGATTCGAAACATTTAAAATAATTATACCACATATAAAGGTATTTTTCTGTACCATAATAGATTAGAGTTATTTTCCCCCGAATATTCATTTCATTTGAGATTTTTTATGACGTTCTTCGGCTTATATTCTCTTGCTTTTGTGCTTCACTCTCGAAGTATTTGAAAAACACAGCTTCTTTCATTTACTCTTTTATATTTCCACGAGAATTTAATTGTCCTGCAGACCAGCTGATTTCGGAATGGTTTGTCGAGTGGGGAACAGTGCTAGTCCCGAAGAACGGGAATGTGCACACCCTGAAGATTACAGGCCGATATCATGTATGAACACGTGTTACAAGATGTTTACACGCTCTTGCTCATCTGAATTCTTCACGCAGTTGATGCGGTATTAGAACGGATATATGAGCAGAAAGAGTCGAAGAGAAGTTCCGTGTGCTGTAGGGAGAAATTTATGATCGACATATGCAGGACTCCGTGCAGTACAAGTGGAATTTTTCTATGGCTTGGATCGACTACCGCAACCCATTTGATATAACATCGATTATTCAATCAATAAATTTCATTCAATTCAGATACATACATATTCTTATCCATAGTGAATTTTACATAACTTTAATAATAATTACAGTAGATTAAAAAATAAATAAAATCATAAGGAAAAATGAGTGGCGGTGTTCAGTTCTTGAGAAAACGCCTAAGCAAAGCTTGTGCTGCCTATTTTCCCAGATCCGAACACAACCCTGAATGCAAATAAGAAAAAAAATCCAATGAAATCTTTCAGTAAGAAATGAAAACTCATAAAAATTAAAAGGAATCAGTGATCAACCCCCAGGAAGATCAGACTAGA
This sequence comes from Zygogramma bicolorata, assembly GCA_032362365.1. Lineage (NCBI taxonomy): Eukaryota > Metazoa > Arthropoda > Insecta > Coleoptera > Chrysomelidae > Zygogramma > Zygogramma bicolorata. The sequence continues at coordinate 14,346 of JAVJAQ010002013.1, forward strand.
CAATCAGGAACAACAACATGAGTTGTTGTTCCAAGCTAACTACCAAATCGTTGGACTAGTTTTTCATCAGAGTTTTATGTCGGAAAATGGTAATAATTCGAAGGATTTTGTTCAACGAGGAAATTGCTCGTAAATTGAACGTAACTGATAAAAACCCGTGTGGTTCCGTTATTTTTGGTGAGACAAGAAAGAAGGCAGAATTTGTCGTATTTTCGAACTTTCAGAACTGATTACTTGTTGAAGTGATATGTAGTTAGTTGTACAATGACAGAAATATATATTTTATTCATCAATATATTATAAAGTATTATTTTATCTAATAACTATCCCAAGTACCTACTAAACGAAGACCTGGACGTGGAATCACAATCACCATGATAATGAGGGATAGGAATAGACTTCAAATTTGTCCCAAATATTTCTTTCTCAAATCTTTATTATCGTCATGCAATGATCAAAATGTTTTTTTTGATTGGATTGAAAATTTTGAAAAGGCGAAGAATCAGGAAGGAAAATTCGAACTCAAATTCACAAAATGTGTCACCACTAGTTGAAAGGCAATGTCACATCAGAGGATTGAAAATGACAGCATATTTTGCTTCTTATTTCGATTTTACGTGGGCCGTGGGCAGAGTTCAACGGAGTGAAAGTTGTAAGGTAATGATGTTATATGATATATTTTTGTACATAACATAGATTTATATCTTCATCATAATCATGTGTATATAAGATATTTAGGTTCACTCATGTATAATGAGCTCATTTACCTTCTGTAAATATCAGATGGATATAAATGATTTGATGTATTTCATAAATCGATATGGGTTAGGTGAATTCTGAACCAAATTTTCTACTGCTGAATATCTAATGTAAAACTCATTTCCCACTGATTCACATTGAGCTGTATGTGAATGAAATAACTCAAATTCAAAAGTCTTCACGTTTATATGAACACGATATCTTTCATCAATTTTACGAATTTGCAGTCTATTGGTTATATTTCTGAAAGGTGCTATTTCCTTTTGGTACAATACAATCCTTGTAGGAAGTGTTGTTTACTTCTTCCACGATCTACGCAGCAATGAAAAATGGAAATATGTTTGAATAACTAGCACCCTTGGAGTAAACAAACATGGAATATGTACTGAGATATTTTCCGAAGCGCGTGCTACAAGGTGGCCTTTGAACTGCTCGAATCAATTAAGTGTTTTACAATTATTTGAATATTTTCATGCCTTCGTTATGAAGATGTTGATAATTGATTCTAAACATAACAAAATATCATGCATATTTTCCTGTAGAGATCTTGAAGGATTATGTTTGGTTTCATAGTCAAATTTGTAACATACCACTTTTTTGATACTTTGAAACTACATGAATGTCCATAAAGCTATTCTCCACCCCAATTAATATACTAGAGATACCATTGGACGACTGTTTCTATTTTAGTTTTCGTAAGTTGGATAAAGTGATTCATTCTATAACTGGTCATAGAAAGTCAGGCGCTTCGTCATTTTCCATTTCGAAAAGTCTAAGTTCATACCTCAAAATTGAAAAAAATACGATTGCGAGCTATTTGGTGTCCCTCAAAATGAACAATTTGGAGCAACTTTTCGACTATTCTTTTTTTTATGAAATGGATTTCCTTATTGAAATCTACAGAGGTTTAGCTGAGTCAGTTCATATGTGGAGTCGATAACGCTTGAATATTCCACCATATTTTCTCAGTGGAAATGAAAATCCCTTAAACGCACCTCACGAGAAAAACCTGATTACGTTCGCTAGTGAAACATTCATGACCATATTCTCAAGGGAACGATGAAAAGTATGGAGATGAAAGGAAGTTCCAATTTTATTCACTACAGTCAACTATGTATGAGAATATATCGTCGATTTCCGGTCTTTTTGCGTGTCACGAAATAACTATTCATCCAAAGATACATACTCAGAAACTTTTCCTTGTTACGAGGGATAGGCATGAATGTGAACTTTTGCAAGAAAAACAGTGGTATGATATTTCTATATTTATAAAAGTTATCTGAGTCTGATAAGGGATGTGCATAACACATGGCTATATGATGAATTCGAAAATCTGAATAGCAGAACATAAAAGTAATATGAAAAGTGACAAAGCAACACAGTTTTCGGTTTATCGTTGAGAAATTAGTAATCAACAGATAAAGTCCATATCGGACCAAGAAAAACTGTTGAGATTTTCAAATGAAACTTTTTGTAAAGATCAATTACCCTTATACCAAACTAATATAGTTCGCACTCGATGCGCGTTTCGATGATAAGGTAAACATCATCAGGAGAAGAAAAGTGATACTAAGTCTAAAGACAAGGATTTGTTATTTATATACTCTACAAAAGTGCACAAACAATTCGCAAAGGTTTTCTTGGTTGGATATGGATTTAATCTGTGAACCACTGATTTTTTCTAATTATTTTTTCAACAATGACACTGGACTTTTAAATCGTTCCGAATCTCATGAGTGCATGATGATCTTTGAAGCGGTTTTTTATATGTCGCCGACTCTGGCCGATGATAAACATAATGACAAATTCCAGACAGAATTGGTGGTGTGAAGTACAGTGATGTCTTGGCGACCTACCACTGACTAACAAAAAAACCGATCCATCCCACACGTCTGAAAATTAGACACACCCGTTTGAAACACATCCACCTTCTCAGAAGAGATGATCTTTCCACTTGTTATACATGTAATCGAATAGTATCAGTCGAACACCTTCTGGTTGAATAAGAGACTACATAACATTTCGGAAGACCTGAAATCATTACTTGGTGAAGAAGAAATCATATCTTCTTATTCATCTTCTGTAGTGCCAATTCAATGAAATCGATTTATATGAGGCCTTCTAACCAAGATGCATATATTCCTGGTGCGAAACTCTACACGATCAATCATATCCACGGAATTTACTGCCATTTCCAGTAGATGGTGCAAGAATCGAATTTGCATTTCAATTTATTCGAGTTTTGCTAGAAGTTTTCCATAGTTTTAATGTTCCTTTCAACCAGCTATATGTCGTTTCCAGATCAATTGTCTTCCTTAGTTTTCTTAGTTATTTGTCGTTCATCTGCCGTTGCTTTAAATTATCAGTTGTTTTCCGTTTGTTTAGAATTTAATTTGAGTATTGTTTCAAATATTGTTTCATAATGTATATCAAACGCTGTTGTATAATTTGTGGACGAAATAATCAATCATCTATATCAAGTTCCATTGGTTAGTACAAAACATAACGCGAGATTATTCTGACGCTGATAAAAAGAAAGTTCATCTTGCTCAGTTTTCATTTTGGTAGAAGTTATATTTGTGTTATTTGCTAATTGCTCTTCAGAATTTCCCAGTGTAACATATTTATTCCAAGTTCCAGCATAAGTGACTTTGGCTTTCACATGCCCAGTAAAAGGATGCAATAACAAAAATTTAAAATCATGGAATAAAAGTTCTTTCGGGAGAGTGTTTTCAAATACGGTCTCCTTGTACAGCGCCACAATAACACTATAGCAATCTTCCTAATGGATTGAAATCAATCTGGTTGATCTGGACTATGGAGGGTCCAATTCATTTCGAATTAACCACTATATTGCTGAATAAACTGTACTGTACTATTTTTCCATGTAGTTCAACTCCACTACATCTTACGTCGATACCGATATTTCGAGGAATCTCATCAAATTATCTGAAGCAGCACCAAATAGTGATATTAATTCCTCTTTACATATATCAAGAATATAGAGCAAATGTATCTATCTGTAATATATGTATCAAGATGCAAATCTGTATTCAAAACAGAAACAGATAAACAAAAAATATAACGAATTTTTAGGTAAGAACAATTTCGGACAAAATAGAAATTTCGTCAGACTTCATAATGTCATATGTCTAGAATTGCCGCTTGACGCCATCTGTAAAGAAACTTCAAGAATGGAATTTTTGTGTTCATTATCAATAAGTGAGCCGTAAGTCTAGCGTTTTTGACGAAAACATTAACATTGCACTGGTATAGAAGTCATTTCACCAGGAATATATGCATCTTGCTCCAAACTTCCCTCAACTATGTTATAATTATTGTTATCGAATTGTTCAGCTGATGATGCCTGATTGACGGAAAGAAGTGAAAACAAATTTTTTTCGCCTGAAAGACATCTGATAAAGTTGATTACAAATTCTATTGGACACATAATCCTCAACAACCATCCCCAATAACAAGTTTTAAAACTGCAAATGAACCCCCAGTTCAAAAATAATTTGTTTTTATTTCCCACAGGAAAACCTTTTTGTTAACCCTTCTTGAGCAGAATAGTAGGAAAACGGAATTCAATTATTGTTTTGAATCCTCTGTTCGGATATTATGTTAATAACCACTTTCTGTTGAAAACTGCTGTTTGTACTTTATCCATTCCGTTCCAATTCTCACGTATCCCTGTGTGCCTGTACAACATAATGGGTTCAAGGGTGGATTGAGGTCCATCTCTCAGCGGAAAAGATTTGTTGAGGAGGGGGAGTTAAAATTTGTCAGGAGGGCTGAAAATGTACAAGGACTTATCCGATTCTTGTACCCATGTACCAGTTTATGGAAAATACTATGCAACATTATTAAAGTAAATGGTTTTAGTTCTCGCGTGATATCCCACCCATATGACCGAATCCATACAAAGTTAAAGACTGGGGTAATAAGGGAAGTCTGATTTATTACACAGACGCTCTCTGCTTTAAAGTTTTTGGAGGGTTTCCCTGCGAAAACTCTGCGAGCACCACTTTTATCGGGGATTAACAAGTTCTGCGACTCGCTCGTAACTTTGCCAAGAATCGCAATGGAACGAAAAATGTAATTACGCGGACGAGGACTGAAGGAGAATGAAAATTATCGAAGATATTCAACCGACCGAAGCAGCAGTATTTCTTGTTCATTTCACCGTTTCGGAACGTACCACTCGAGTGCAGATGCTCCACGTCTCTGACTGGCCTAATCAGCATGGAGAAAATTCAAGAACCATTGATTCGTGCCTCTTGAATTCCCCCCTTTTGTTCCGTAGTTTTCTGGGTTTGTAACCTACCACAATCTGAAAAAATAAGAATTATTATTGGAATCTATAATAGTGTAGAAGGGCAGATTTTCAATCTTTCCCGAAAAGTTGCTGCGTCTATTGAAAAACAGTTCTTTCTGGATAGAACAAGTCCAATTAGTCAGCAACTTCTCGTATAACTCAAATTTTGCCTATCAAAAAAATAATAAGATATATATATATATATATATATATATATATATATATATATATATATATATATACATATATATATATATATATATATATATATATATATATACATATATATATATATATATATATATATATATATATATATATATATATATTAGTCTAGTAGTATTATAAATCATGAGAATTTGAGAAAAAAAAACTTCTTCGAGCGGGATTGAAATGTACAATTTGGTAATAAGACCATATGATAATGAATATGTATTCTTTCCATCTAACACCTCCGTCAGTCGAAAACCGCCGAAGGTTCTCGATTGAATAATAACAACTATCAATAGAATTTGAGACGAATGACTTCTGAAATTTGCTATGGAGAACTCAGGGTCTTCGATAGCTCAATGGTAGAGCATCCGCCTAGAGAACGGAAGGTCGTGGGTTCGAATCCCGCTCGAAGAAGTTTATTTTTCTCGAATTCTTATGATTTGTCTGAATGCCGTTATAATTCCATTCAATTATATATATATATATATATATATATATATATATATATATATATATATATATATATATATATATATATATATATATATATATATATATATATATATTATATATATGTGCTTGGATAGGCTTCCGCGGTCGGATATGTGCTCTCTGGAACTTCCGGTTGATCTGCGCCTAGAATTTTTCTTCTTTCGACGTTTCGGCTCCCACTTTGAGAATGGCTCCACCTGTCAGGTCCTACGAGCACGAACTGGCAGTACGTAATCGGACATGACCTCGACTCTCTTCAAACACCATCACGAAACCGGACACAAAATTGACTTCAACAACACGAAGACCATTGCCACAGCAAAAACACTCCACTCCAGAATCATTCGCGAAGCAATAGAAATTGAAAAACGCCCTCAATGCCTCAACAAACGAGACGACTCACAAAGACTCCTCAATTCCTGGAAACCATTATTATCCCTTCGAACAAATCAATTAATTAATCCTTCTCAAACAAGACCTGTATACAGTCCGACAGTTTCAACAACGTCGGATTCTCATACAGCTATAAATACCATTCCTCCATCCACCAAACCACAATCTTCACTCTGTCAAGATGAGTGCTGGGGGTTAAGGAGACTTAGGCCTCGCCACCATGTCAAGCAGTCTTGAGAATGGCTCCAAAGTGGGAGCCGAAACGTCGAAAGAAGAAAAATTCCAGACGCGGTTCAACCGAAAGTTCTAGAGTTTAATGACGACTGTCGGCAACCAGCTATCCTCCATTATAATCTCACGTTAGTAAGTCAATTTTCACAAATATTTGTATTGTTTTCACTAACATAGATAATATTTACAGATGTCTTGATGATGGAAATAAAATTTTCGAAAGCTCGATTATTTTAACAAAGAATTGTTCTCCCGAGATTACTCAGTTTTATATATATATATATATATATATATATATATATATATAAAATTCTTTTCGATAGATTCTTTTCTGTGTCCAAGATTTCAGTATTCTCGAAATCAATTCGATGATCATTATGATTCAGATGTTCCGCCGCTTCCGTTCTTAAAACTTATACGCAATTTCCTGTTCAAATGCAACTTTTCGGGGTAGATTGAAAATCTGCCCTTTCACACTTGTATAGATTCCAATATTGATCCTTACTTTTTCAGATTGTGGTAGGTTACAAACCAAGAAAACTACGGAACAAATATTTATCCACCACAAAATAATGACGATCCTCTCTTTCTTTTGAATGGACCTCCATTACAAGCAAAGCGAAACGCCTCCGGGATATAAGCTTCAATCTATTTTAGGGTGGTGGAATTTGATTGAAACCTTGATTTTTCAATTCTGAAATTTCCGAAAATCATTGAAATTATCACTAACTAGCGATAAATTATGCATATGTATTGGTCATAAGGAACGAACAGAATGACATGACATAGAATTTGACATTTACAGAAAAGACACGAACACTTTCAGGTAGATTGGTACAACCATTGTCCACAACAATAAATTGCAGCACTTCAATGTCTTTTCCATAGGTTAATAACTTTTCCTTTAAAGGATGATACGTACTCGAAGTGAACGGTTTTCACCCAGAGATAGTTGAGAAGATAAATCGAATTTTCAAAAAGATGAGAGTAATAAAGAGTTTATAGTAATCCGATATTAACCTCAATACACTTGAAGACTTCAAAAAATATTCGAAAAAGTAAATATGAAAGTTGTATATAAAACTTCTTATAAATCACAACAGCTTCTTGGCAATCCGGAAGATAAATTAGAAAATACATAAAAGTCGGGAAGTTACGGAATCATTTGTCGAGATTACAACAACAAATACATCGGCCAGATCCGACGAGCTATTCAAATCCGTTTCAAGAAGAATTTTGCCACATGAAATAAGGACGGGTACAAGAATCCAGTGTCGCCCAACACGCTCTAGACCATGACCACGAAATTGGGAAAGCCACCTGAAAATGATTAAGCAAGTGCATGACCGAAGACTACTCGATGCATGTGAGAGTCTAGAAATAGCAAAATGTAAAAACAGCATGAATGGTAATAAGGGACCTATCCCTTATAGCCCGCTCACTAATTTATAGTTGGGAATTCAATCAGAATTCTCCTGAAAAAGTTTCAACCTTTACAACAGAGGTTCCATTCTCATGTATGTTCAAGATAATATGACATTGTTTTATATTGTCGATGAATATCAATAAATCTTACTAAAAAAATCACTGATCTTTGAAGGATCGATTTTTTGAAACAAGTTATTCAAGAAAAACTTATGTAGGCACGGGGATATTGATGAAACTATGTATGTGATTGGCGAATAGTGAAGTTGAATCAGAAGTTGTTACGTTCAAACCTCTACAATGCTTTGTTTCTATAATGATATGGGAAGTTTTTTTGGAAGTTTCACGACTTCAAATTCAATTCAAATGCTGGTTCAACCAGAAGTGAATCCAAGTCAAGAAATATAAATGAATCCTTTAATTTCTTTAAGAAATTATTGAATAGAACATGATATTTTGCTTCCGGATACCTAACAAACGTGATAATTTCCTTAAACTATGATTTAGGAGATGTTTTACTTGATTTCTTTGCTCCACTCCCAGTCAAAGTGAGAAAGTTACGGCACTGTTTCATTTATGGAAACATCATCCTCAAAAGCATAGCTTCAACACTGATGAATAACTTTTCTCCTAATCAACAATTACTTTTCAAATCAATGGACTTTGATGATTTAATTTCGGAGGACTATTCATTGTAGAAATTAAAGTTGAGAATGTTCTCTCTCAACTTTCGATAAATTAAAACAAGCAACCAATCAATGAGAAATTCCAACTTTCAGATTTCATCTGGATAGAGAGAATTGAAGCAGGAAGAAGGAAAACAATGCCCCTCGAAGGAAGAATAAAGCTACAAGATTGCTGTCAGCTTCCAGATTCATGTTTTCCACGATTTTAATTAGGGTTTCAGTTTCAGCCAACTCTAAACACACACGCCGAGCTGTATAAACAATTTGTTCGATAGCGAAATACATGAGTTTTATTTTTGAATTGATCAAATGAAAAATGAGGAAAATCTGGTATAATGATTTCATGGGGATTTCTTTCTAGAGTGTTGGAATTTTTGGAATTTTCAGTACTTACCTTCCTGGAAATTATTTTTTAATATCCTTGGAGCTTGTGTTAATGTTTTTGCTGGAATAGATTCACCATCAGAGCGAAATAAACCATCAGGCCACCATTACAGAGAGATAATTTTTGAGAGATTGAATTTTTATACTGTTTGAACGTCATTATTTTGTGGGCTCCGTAGTTTTCTGGGTTTATTACCTACCACAATATGAAAAAATAGGAATTAATATTGGAATCTATACAAGTGAAAAACAGTTCCTTCTGGATAGAACAAGTCCAATTAGTCAGCAACTCATCGTATGATTCAAATTTTGCCTATTTAAAAACGATGAGCATTTTCACATATATATATATATATATATATATATATATATATATATATTCACATATATATATATATATATATATATATATATATATATTAGTTCTTATTATTTTTTTGATAGGCAAAAATTGAGATAAACGAGAAGTTGCTGACAAATTGGACTCATTCTATCCAGTTCTTCAATAGACGCAGCAACTTTTCGGCAAAGATAAAAAATCTGCCCTTCTACACTTCTATAGATTTCATTATTTATTCTTTTTTTTTCTCAGATTGTGGTAGGTTACAAATTCAAAAAACTACGGAACGAAAATGCTCCAGCCGAAGATGAAGGAATGGAAACAATATTCTGTTTTTACAAAATGGCGACTGAAAAATGTTTCCCACCATTACTTGGGCTTGCCAGCAATAAATCTATTTTTGTCAGCGGAGAAGGAGTCGTATGAAACAAACCCTTTTGGATCATTCTTCAAAACTTGGGAGTTTATCATATTCTGCCTACGAAGTTGTCACTAAGAGAAACACGTGTACCATTTTACAGACTTCGCAAGAGGAAAATCTCACAGAAACTGTTGGAGTTGGTATTCTTATTGAAATGAGTGGTTCCAATCCCATTTCGTAAATTGCTGGTGAGAAACTCACATTCAAGACAGATAAGTTCTTAAATGTTCACTTCGAAACGAACTGAAATATTTCACCTCCGAACATTTCCCTAACATTAAGTGACACACAAAATGAAATATACAGAACACTTACCGAAGTCATATATATCAGAAGGAGATGTGGATTGTTTTACGGAAAACTTTGTTAGCATCCGAGACTTTGCCAAAAACGAATGATATGTATGAATTTCTAAGATTCGAGATCCCTAAGTACATTTCCTTGATGGCAGACATTTCAGGAATTTGGAGATGTCTGATATGGAAACTCAATAAAGCAGAAACTACATTTTTGCTTCGCGAGATATTGATGAAATGGTCTGTATCTGTAGAGTAGGGAGGGTGAGTATAGACCCACAGCACTCAGGCCACAATATGGCCCATTGTACATCCTCCCAAGGAGTCGCCCTCCTAGGACATTGTCCATCCTGCCTTATCCAGGAAGGAGGACAGGTCACCAGGGGACATCTCCTTAATATCGGCAGGTGTAGGCCAAGACTCACCGAACACACACTCTCTTATCGACGATAGCTCCAGACATTCGCATAAGACATGCCTGACAGTTTCATCTTCCTGTTCACACATCCTGCATAGAGGTGTGTCCACTAGCCCCATAATATGGAGGTGTTTCCTTAGTTGACAGTGTCCAGTCAGAAATCCCACTGTTAATCGTAGGTTCTTCCTGGTCATCGCCAAATATTTATTTGGATCCAGCTTCTCAGGGTCGCCCAGGGTGATCCTGGCAAAACTGCATCCTTTGGTTTCATCCCATCTTTTGAGGGTTTGAGTATGGGTGTAACGTTTGGCTAGTTCCGCAATTGTCGAAGTCGTCAAGCCATGGGTGTCACCTGGTCCCAAAATGTTCATTCCAGCCGCCATCCTGGCCAAAGAGTCAGCAATGCGGTTACCTTTGCTCCTGTCGTGCCCTTTCACCCACCTTAGTACGATATTATTATCTACCGAGGCGTTAGCTAAATCTTGGTGGCACTCTAGTGCTAACCCTGAGATAATACGTTGTCTATTCAAGGTTAGTAGGGCTTGTCTACTACCAGTGTAGATTATTATGTCTCTGCCAGAAATTCCTTTTCTAGTTAGCTCTTTTGTGGCGATTGAGATACCGGCCAGTTCTGTATTTTCCCACTGTCCTCCGACACTGCTCATAGGCCACATATGCTCTTTTTGCTCTGCTCTGAATGTGCGAGTTCCATGTTAACTTCCTGTCGAGGGTAATACCGAGGTACTTCACCTCTTCAGAGAAGTTTAGTTTGATTTTGAAGATTTCGGGGGGTTTCAAGTCCGATAAGCTTCTTTTCCTAGTGAAAAGGACCATCTCCGTCTTCTTGGGATTGATCGACAGTGAGTGTTCTTCACACCATGTTTCTATTAATTTGAGACCATCCTGCGCTCTTTCGCACAGTGTGTTCACAAATTTGCAGGTCTGCAGGATAACTATGTCATCTGCATATGCAATTGTGTAGAAGAAGAAGGGGTGATAAGACCCCTCCCTGCGGACATCCCCTCATGACCAGTCCTCTCACAGTAATGTCTTCTACATTTATACTTATTGCTCTACTAGAGAGCATCTTGAGTAACCATTCTCCTACTACCAGGGGTATATTCCTGGAGTTAAGTTGCTGGGTGATTGTTGGGAAGGTCGTTTTATCGAACGCTCCTTCGATATCTATGAATATACCCAGGGTGTATTCTTTATTATCCAATGATCTCTCGATTCTGCCAACCACTTGGTGGAGGGCCGAATCAGTGGACCTTCCCGGAGTATAAGCATGCTGATATGGATGAAGTGGATTGTAAACTAAGACTTCATCTCTTATATACCGCTCGCACAGCCTCTCCATTGTTTTCAAAAAGAACGATGTGAGACTAATTGGTCGGAATGCTTTTGGTAAGGTGTAGTCCATCCTTCCTGGTTTAGGTATAAACACCACTCGTACTTCTTTCCACTTACTGGGAACATACCTCAGAGCTAATGAGGCTCTGAATATTCAGACCAGGTGCGGCATGAGAATATCCAGTCCCCATTGTAGTAGGGCTGGTCTTATACCGTCAGGTCCTGGTGCTTTGAAGGGGGAAAAGCCCGATATGACCCACCTTATCTTGTCCTCATCAATTATAGTGCTAGCAAATTGCCAGTCGTATTGTGAGGGTGTTATTGGTACTTCCGTCCGGTTCGTCGTTCCTGGGAAGACAGAACCTGGGAAGTGAGTTTCCATAAGAATCTCGTCGCTTTCTCGGAGGTTGGCGGCTTTGTCACCATTTTCCCTCGTCAGGATGCCGATACTCTTATGGTGGTCGCTTGAGAGTGCCTTCTGATGAAATGTTAATCAGATCACTGAGATATGGAACACGTTTTGTGAAAGGATGATAGTTATAGGCATTCATTTAGTGAAACGAAAGTGCTTCTATAAATGATTGAACAGACATCAGAAATGATTAAACAGACATCAGAACCTTGTTTTTAAAAAAATCTTCTATATATTTTCAAGTCTATAGTAAAGCACTGGAACAAAATTTGGAATTTCGACTGTACTTGTTTCAAAAAATCATGTATGTATCAATGCATTCGATCCACGCCATTTTCTTTTTGTTTCAAATTCAGAAAATATCAGTGTTTGTAGATAAGGGTGGATTCAGATCTGTATTTGGGGTCAGGTATGTAAAAAATTGCTAGGAGGGGTAAAACGCTCTCATGAGAAATGAAGGGGGTATAATAAGTGAGATATTCTCAATAAACAATTTGTTCAGGTCAGTCTCAACTCACTCGCACAGTACAATAACTTATTCGATTGTTCTTTTTCAACCCAAAAGTTGAGAGTCGGAGATAGGGTTGAGGTAATTACCCCTATTAGCTCCCTCATGAATCCTTGCCTTATTGTTGATGGGCATGTATCACATATAAGAGAAAAATCAGAATGAAGATATTTACTGCTGTCAGTGAAATTCTATATAGTCATTTTGAGATTAGGCTTCATAACAGAACTTATGTAGGCACGTATGTGGTGTTCGATAGTCATTATTTGGGCTTTTGTATTGATACTTCATTTTTTTTGGACTGTGGTAGTTCGAAACTTCCAAAAAACTGCAAAGTAGTTGGGTTTATTCACCTCAGAAGATTGTTGATGCATGAACAAGCTGCTTGGTTGAATTTTCAATGGTAGTCTACTTTTCGAATACCTGCCTCAACTAGAGACTACTTGATGTGAATCCGTTAACTGGTCTCCCATACAGAACTGGAACCTACTTTCCCATTTATTCACTGAGCTATACATTCCTTGCAGATGACCATCAACCAGAAATGATCGCCTAGTGATTCGGAAACGTTCACACTTTAGAAAGTCATTCTGTGCGGCTTCCCTTCTTGAATATTTATGTCTCCTTCATGGTTGAGTGAAAACCACAATCTAGATCCAATTCTGGATTTATCGAGTCTCACCATCGGTTTATTGGAATCTATTTGTCCCTTTTTCAATGGAATCCATTTCATATAAGGAAGGGCACAGATATACGAGGACTAATTGGACTTGTTCTATCCAGAGAGAACTGTTTTTCAATAGACGCAGCAACTCATCGGGGTAGATTAAAAATGTGTCCTTCTACACTTGTATAGATTCCAATATTAATTCTTATTTTTCCAGATTGTGGTAGGGTAGAAACCCAGCAAACTACTGAACAAATATTGATCCACCCTCAAATAATGACGTCCGAACAGAATTATCCTAACTTTGCAGGTTGATTGAGACCGATTACTTTTGTCGAGAAGGTCATCAGTTTGCTACCGAAAAGCAGGATATTTTTTTTAGGAAGTATGCCCTAGAGGGGATCTGTGAATAGGCATATTTCATATCACAATAAGTGAAATCAATTGATTGTTATGGAATAACATTGAACTTCACATACACCTTTATACATGTATGATATAAATTACCATTAGAATATTCTTCCAGGATGTAAACAAATTTTTCATTCAGAAATTGTTCCAGGGAGCAACTGAATTGTTTTAAATATTTGGCTTCCTTTATATTTTTAGGTGAATTATTGTAACTAGACAAACCCATATTTGTCGGTGCATTGTTTGAGACCTTATAGTTTGAAAACTGAAAGTGGTATTTTTTTGACGTGTATAAACAGAGTGAAAATTTTCCGTAAAAACAAATTTTTGTCTATTTTTGAAAATGAAGACAGATAATTCATAAAAATAGACAGACGTAAGGCTCAAAATTCTAAAATGTTCGGGAAAATCCCTATTATTCTCACTATTGTTTTCTGTTTGGGAAAATACATTTTTTCCCAAAGTGTAATTACTCCACAAACATATTCCATACCTAATTCGCGCTACAATAAATACTACATATACATTTCAAGTATATGTTTGAAATTCCTGAACAAGTTGTCATGGTATTCAGTGAGAAATTAGGTGTGCTCAGTTGAAAACATGTTTTTCTATTTCATCATGTATAGATCAGTGAAAATATGGTAATCATCTTGTGGGTGAAAATGACTGTCTTGAATTTTGGTTATCAACATATGAATTACTTTTGGCATACTATGAAAATGTGTCAAATATATTGTTTATAAAACTGTTTCCTTCACACTTTCTAACAACTGATGGATTTTTACTAGTGGGATGATAGCACATGAACAAATAGCGAGAAGAGCTGCACATTTTACAAAATAGCGACTGTCATTATCAAGCGAGAACATGTGCTTTCATTTGATGGTACAAATTACACTTCTCCGAAGATTACCAGAAAAAAATATCCTCATTGCTGGGAACATTTTTCAGGAAATGTTTGATTTTGAGATCAAGTTATTTGGGAGTAAAATAACACTTTTATCGACAATGATTCGAAAATAGTGCTCATTCATAACCTTCTTACAGTAATCGATCATTCACTCAGATGAGAACGAGTTCAGAAAAGAAGTTTGCTGACCTCTTTGTACTTTTCGACCTTCCACTATTCATAAATAAACAATGAGTTTTGGAACCTTTGATGTAAAAGTTGAAACTTTTTCTAGAGATCAATTACCCTAACACCAGACTGACATTTTTGCACTCGACGCGCGTTTTGCTAACAAGAAGAAGAAAATTGGTACTGTACAGTATCAATTTTCTTCTCCTGAAGATGCTAACCTTGTTAGCGAAACGCGCGTCGAGTGCAAAAATATCAGTTTGGTGTTAGGGTAATTGTTCTCTAGAGAAAGTTTCTTCCACTATTCATTTAATGGAAACATCATTCTGCTCGTTGGAAAACAGAAAGTTTACATTACCGCTAACTTGTACGAAACAACGTAGTTTTACGAAATGAGATCTAACAGGATATTACCCACGATCTCAATACCGAACAACCTAGTTTCATTCTCAAAAAACCTCCAACAACTTTAATGAATAAGACCTTTCCAGAAATAAAACGCTACCGGTTCATCAGCCATAGCATTCAACTTATTTTGAGACCTGTCTCTCTCGCTCAGGTATATTCCATTTCCTGGTATGTCGAATGCAATCATTGAAACCAAGCTATTATTTTCAACATGTACGTGGGCAATTATTATTTCCAAATGATCCTAATATTGACATTGGTTGAAAACTCTATGTGGTTTGTCGAACTGCAATGCTTACTTGTAACACAAGATCATATTAATATTTATTATGATATTTTTTGAAATTTTGTGAATAAAAATTGATTTTTTCAATGAAGATTCACACGAAAGGGAAGCCCTGCAATGGTCAAAGAACACGGCGTAAATCAAGGGACAGGAATGATGTTGCATGAAAACGTCTTCGGTAAACAATAGTTTTCTCTCAAGAATATTGCATTTTCCATCTCGGTATGTAATATACTATCATTAGCAGTGGTGGTAAAATTACATTCTTGCTCCTATTTTCCAATTGTCGAAATGACAGAAATATTTCACTATCCAGTCTTTCAGTGAATAATCCTCCAGTACTGGTTCTTTATGTGCGGTTCAAGAAGGATTTTCAGTTCTTTGCAATGTCCACTGTTTATATCGGAATTTCTTAGAGATATTTCGTGAATTATTCCATCTCAGAGATGCACTAGACACTAGACGAAGGGAAAGACTTTGATAATCATCCATCGATTTTGTACGAGCGAACACTATAGAAGGACAAATCAAATCAAAGACATCGGAAGGGGTCGTTCAATTCGTGGAAGCTTTTCTTCTTGAATTTGAAATTACTGCTTATGCAAATGCAGATTTTTTTGGTCTGAAATAATTTGAGCGAAACATCGAAGGGGAAGGGGATTGAAAATAATTAGGATTATGATGTCAGGTCCATGTAAACGTTGAATGATTCTCAATTTTTATGAAGATGATATAAAAAAAATGTGTTAGTTCTGAGTATCAAGGTTTTTCCAATGATGTCAAAATGGAAAGCAATAGGGAAAGAAATATACAAGTTTATTCACAAGAAAATGAAATGAAAAGAACATTAACGTTATCATTTGAGAAACTACTTCGGCTCATTATACTTCAAGTCAATATGTATAAAAAATATTTGAAAGAGGTGCGATGAATATTCATTGATACTTTTTGGTAATTTAATAATTGAACAGAACAATAATAATTCGTGAACAAAAAGTAGCAGAGTCTACTGTTTTGTCAGAATGGCCGAAAAACAGTATTCACTCGGATACTTTGTCATCAGCTAGAACTTCTATCATGGCAAATTTCACATTGAATAAATCATGGGATTACTTGCGGCAATTCTAAACAAACCTACGGTATTCCTTTGACGCAGAGCAAATAAACCCAACTACTTTCATTACCCTCCTCCTTCAATTTTGTGTTGACCACTTCAATTTAGGGGTATTTACCTAATCCACGATTATTTGGGGAATTGGCCACGTCCAATACGCACTGAAGTGTTTGTATAGTTTGTAAATTCCAACAATTCTCCATTAGGATGAATCAAAAATAAACCACAGATCTCATGACTGTAGTTGATTGATGTTGGAGGGTTTTTCAAAGGAGGTAATTTGTTGATTTTTTTTGGAGAGTATGGAGTTTTCAAGAATTCCATCGGGGTTTCTCTCCACTAAATCATTGAAGACTGAACTCTTCTTCGAAAAATTGAAATAAAAAACGCACTGAACAAACTCAAATCATTCATATTGACGGGTAAATGATCGACATACCCATTCATTAGGAGCAGAATAGTTCAAGATTGAAATATTTGGAAGTGTGTGAAGTGAAAAAAATCCATTATCTTTTCATATTTGAAGGTGAAACAAACTCTGAGTTTGATGAATGAACTGATTCAACATCTCTATTTTCTTTTATGTTTTGTTAAAATATTCCATCGCATCAATTTGAGTCGAGATACTTTATTTCCGTAGAAGATATCTATATGGGCATGGCCCATCTCTTCAGGTTGACTGACAGTCATTCGATATCTGAAGTTAAGCAACGCCAAGCGCGGTTAGTACTTGGATGGGTGACCATACAGGGAAATACCGTGTCGAAAGCCCGTACAGCTGCAGCGAAGTAGCATATCATAGCTCGCAGACGATATATCAATGAGCACAAGATATATTGAGGATATGCCGTCCTTCGGAGGGGACGTGAAGCCGTCGGTCCCGAGTCCATGGATGTTGGGCTCGTTAAAGATGCCTACCTCTGGTTGGAATACCAGAGGGTTCGGCAAAATTTCCGGTTGGGGGTAGTGTGCTCAACGGCGTCGGTGATTGGCCTTGGTAGCGGAAATAGGCCGACGTTAAATGAAGAATAAAAAAAAAAAGATATCTATGTTCATAAAAATTGTCTAGGGAACAATAATTAAAACTGAAGTAACTCTTCAGGAAGACCTGGTATAATTCTGAAACATACAGATATTCTTTACAACCCATTATACCAATAAAGGTAGTTGTTGATTCGACATGGTTAGTTTCATTCAGTCACTCCTTTTTTGTGCCGGATGTTATTCATTTCATGTCATAGTCGAAGCACCCCATTTCCGGTTATGATGTTAAAGATTGAAATGCAATTCAGATATTCTCCTTTTGAATGAATCGAATGAAAAGTACTAAGTACGAATGCAGTCATTCTTGTGAATTTCATTATCGAACAAAGAAAATTTTGGGCATTTGCAAAATTGTTTTTTTCTTGAATTGCAACATTTTTCACTATAAACTGAAGAAATGCAAAGGAGAATGGCTTTTTTTTCAGTGAAATATTTCTGATGAGTAGCACTACATCTGATGAATTGTCCTGGTAGAACATAATGTTATAATTGAGAAACCATACAAATTTCTCTCCAGGTGGGAAGTGAGATAGAAACGCGTAACCCTTCTTCAGTGCTCTTCAAGATTTAACGACTTACTGGGTGTCATTCACTTGGCTTTTTCTTCTCCGACTCAGAAAATAGAAATAACAACTTCTATGAAGAAAGTGAAATAAAAAAACGAAATATTCTCAAAGAGAGAGCGTTTTTGTTTTTCTTATTGATTTTACTTCTTCCATAGGAGTTGTAATTTCTATTTTTCATTCGGAGAGGAAAACACTAACCAAAAAGTAATTCATTGAATTTCATACTCTCCACAAAAATACCTGAAAAAATTCTGTTGTGTATATACTGAACACTCCGTTATGAGAATAGGCATTTCACTCAGAGTGAAAGAAGCGGCAGTAGAAGTAGTGCCAGTTGCTGTGATGAAATTGAAATCATCCCAATGAAGGAATATTCCAAAATCGCATCCAGATCAAATATTATATTTTGAAATATTGAGGCATTGCTGTTTTAGATTCGTTTAGTCATATGAGGTTTGAATTTATGGCGTTGCTTTTTATGATCCCCACTTCGTGTTGGGAGTTTATATGAATGTATCACACTATAGTCCATCACTTGATGTCATATTTCATTAATAAGAAATTTTTTCACGCTGGATAACCTCACTGCCCATGATGGTAGTTTCTGTGTACTTCAAAATGCCAATGTTTTCAACTGAATCTCGATAGATAATCATTGCACACATTATATTGATATTTTTATTCAAAATCGTTGAATTGAGATTGCTTTTATGTGAAATTTTATTCTTTTCAAATTGTGGCGAATTCACTGAGTTCCATTTTATGGCGGAGGCGCGCCAATTAGAGTAATGGTTGAGGCGATTGAAATGCATCTCAGTTATTTTCCTCTCGAATGAATTGGATAAAGAAATCATAGGGCGAATGCGGTATCTCATGTGAATCCTCATTGAATTACAAACAAACAGTGAATTTTGTCGGAGCCACCATTTGCAAGATTGTTGGCTTTCTCGAACTACAAGTTTATTCAGCGGAAAACGAAGATAAGTGAGTATTTTTTTTCATTTTCTGTGATGAGGAGCACCTCAATTCATTAACTTTCCTGATAAAACATAATATTTCAATAAAGAATCTGTAGAACTCTCTTGTATGGTGAGAAGTGAGATGAAAACGCATAGTCCTAATCAATGTTCTCCTGAGTACATCGACTTTACGCGTCTTATTGGGGGGTTATTTCAAGAATGGAAGGTCTAAGCAATGCTATGGTAATGGAGAGAATATAATAGGAAGTTACAAGAAATCAAACGCAAAACAGTGCTGAAAAATGTGTCGATAATATTACAACCTATTAGATGTTAATGATTCATTTGATATTCATCTCCCATTTATCACTAATAATTTTATCATCTTTTTTTTCTCAAAAAATATGTTCATTCATGGGTTACAAATTTCATGCTCTACTAGAAAAAATTGTTGGCCATATATTGGGCACTCCGTTATGAAAATCTGCTTTTCCTTCGATGAGGGAAAGATATGACAGTATGTATTTCCTTTCAACCTGATAAGTGTTTTGGTATCATTGCATCTCATGAATGAATATTCTTTCTCCTAGTTTTCTTGGGTTTTTAACCCATCACAATCAGACACAATAACAATTAATATTGAAATCTATATGAGTATAGAAGGGCAGATTTTCAATCTACCCCGATAAGTTGCTGAGATAATTCAAAACTAGTTCCTACTGAATAGAACACGTGCAATTAGTCAGCAACTTTCCGTATCTCAAAAAAAATACAAGAACAAATATTCATTAAAATACTTGACGTTTCGGAAACCAAATCCGCTTTTGTTTTCGAAACATTCTCAAATTTTCTCCTCTAGTCAAGTTTTTATATTTGCTTTCTGTAAATTCATCTTTTAAATCTTGAGAATTTGCTGTCTTAGTTTCATTCAGTTATATGAACTCATGACGTTGCTTCCTATGATCTTCACCTCGTGTTGGATATTTCAATGAACGCGTAAGAGTATGATCGTAATTAATTTCGCAGATCAATATTTGATCAAGATGTTAAATTAAGTTACTTTATTCACCTCGAATAGCCTCACAGCCTACGATGATGAGTTTCGTGAATAACGAGATACCTATGTTCTCAACGTTTTTTGAGAAATTATTATTCAATCCATGATATTGATATTCTTCGTTCTTAAATGAAATCAGAAGTTTTGAATGAAACATAATTTTGGTGGAAACACTTCTTTGAAAATATGGCGGATGCAATATGTCCATGTTATGGCGAATGCGCCCTAATTCGAGTAGTGGTGGATACGCTCCATTTTGGGTAATGTTATAGACGAATCAAACGCATTTAATAGTTATTTCCCGCTCGATTGATGAATGAAGACTTCATAGAGCGAATGCAGTACCTTTTAAAAATTTGATCAACTTGTGAATGGTCAATTTTGGCAAATCATTTGCAAAATGATTGGCTATCTCGAACTAGTAATTTTTTTCCAGAGAAAGAAAGGAGGAGATGACAATAGAACTATTGGTACCCCGCTATTATATGAAATTCCTTCAATGAGGAAAATTTCCAAAATTTTTTGAAAAATATTATTTTTAAATCTTGAAAAGTAGCTGTTTCAGCTTCATGTAGTGATATTAAACAAAATTGAACAAAATGATCGTCCAACACTTCTTCAGTCATTATTTGATCAAAACGTCATATTTCATTAGTTGGAGCTCATTCAGGATGAATCATGACAAGATTCATGAATTTTTCTGATAACAAACTCTTTTCAGCTGGAAGCAATCTGAAAGAGTATGATTTTTTAGTGGAATATTCCTGATAAGAAGCACTTCATTTGATGAATTGTCCTGATAGAACATTACAACCTGAATGAAAAAACTCTATTGTATAGTGAACATTGTGATAAGAACGCACAGTCCCATTCAATGCTCTCCTAGGTTTGACGACTTCACGCTCCTGGTCAAGGCCCAGTTCCATCAACGACTTTGATCTTAATGATCTTTTTAAGAGGAATATTTGATCGCGATCACATTGCAATTCCGTTTCATCAGACCAGTTAGTTGGATCATGTCGAGTGATTAGGATTCCATGATTATCCCGCATTATACGAGCGATTAAGCAACTAATCGGGATAGCAGCAGATCATTTTGATTATGTGGATGACAGACACTTCCAAATGGAATTGGAAGAACTTTGCTTGAAAAATTTTGGAATCCGTTGAAAGAGATCTCAAATATTCAACCCATTAGTCATTCACTTGTCAAATTGAACAATACGGCAGCATCTACCTCCCAGAAACTTTCGTTTCGTTTTTTCAAACGAGTCAGTGATTTCCATGATCAATGCGCTTTCAATGTTTTTCTATCCTTTATTGAGCGTTTGAATAATAGAAGGTGAAAACAAAAGTTTCACACTGGTTTTGCTGATGGAATGTCATAAAGCCATTTGAAACAAAAACGGTTTGTTTATTTTTTGCCCCCAAGAAAACACGTGATCTGGAATGTCTAGTAGGAGTAGATGAACATGTCTTCATCATTATATTCATATATAAGTTTTGATTGACTATGTTTGTGTTGTCAGAGATAATTCTGTGTCACCTATAAACCAACTGTTATGCGCTTTATGATATTATGTTACCGGATGATACCAACACAACATGGCAGACATTAGTGGGATCAGTAAACCTGTGATACAAAGAATAATTCATCGGTCAGTAGTGCTATTTTGAGGCTTCTTTCCTCGCGTGTTGCTTTTCCATAAACAGCGGAAGACAAACTGAGTTCTCAGCAATCCAGCAACAGACATTTTTACTTCCTTTAAATTTAGGATAACGCTTCTATTTCATTACAGTAACCATTCCAAAATTTTTTATGGAAAGGCGTACGGCGTACTGAATCCTGATTCTATTCCAAGAATCGAATAAAATCTGTCGAATCGGCCATAATGATTCCTTGAAAGACTTATGGAATGAAGATGGCCGATTTGCCGACTCGACAATTTCTAATCGACTCGTGAAATAGGATTTGCCTGCTGTTCTCAGAATATTGGCCATTTGCATTGGGGAACACAGAACTCATAATGAGAAAATGAGTTCTGTGGTCTGGACTTCACGTGTACACAATGTTGCCAGATGGTAGTTTCCCTTAAACTGGCTTTATTATTCGCAGGATGATAATGATTGGAAACGTCTATCGAGATGTAAGTAGCGCTAGAACGAATTGCATCCTAAGAAACTCACGACTAAAGTTACGTTGGTAAAACCTGGCCTAGAGCGCTTATTTCAGGTCTGATAAATCTTATCAACGCTCTGCTGATCTGACCTCCTTAGAACCTTGGAATATGTAACAGAAAAGGTGCATGCAATTTGTAAGGAATGGAATGAATTGTTATATTTTACTATTGTCAACTTTCTTAGGGAAACCCGGTTTTCAAGAGCTTTTAACAAAGAATGTATTATGTTAAAAACACACGAGAGAATAAAGAGAATCGAAACATTCTGTCGAAGAGAAGTCAAACTTTGAAAAGTATTCTTATTTCCTGAGTTGTGATTTCCAAAGTATTCCATGCTCAATCCAAAAAATGTAGCATATCTATTCATTACACAATTGATGACAGAACCGTTAAAAGAAAATGACTTGATTGGTATAATTTTCAACCTAAATATTAACGATACATTTGATATTTATCTATTATATAACTAGAGATATTTATTTTATTCATTCCACAAAAAAGATATATTCATTTATGAACAGAATTTCATGGTACACTAGGAATATCTGTGTTGTGTATATATTGGGCATCCTATTATGGAATCGGCCTTCAGAGAGTGAAAAAGGTGACAGTGTATTTTTTTTCTGCCCGAAGAATATGCGGGTAGTACCATTAGCTATCATATGGAATAATTTCAATCAAAAAATTTTACATGCTCTTTGGATTTCAACGATTAATTTGATGTTCATCTTCCATTTATCCATATTGATTTTTCCATCATTCATTTCACAAAATGAGTATTCTCATTCATATATGAAATTTCATAATCCACTATGGAAATTCTCTCTCAAATTGTTTCCGGAAATTCCCTTGAGGGCACGAATATTTTGAATTTTTTTTTTGGAATATTCGTGCTCCAAACAAAATTTCCAGGAATAATTTAACTTTGTGTGGTGTTCGGTAAGGAAATTTCACACCATAATTTGGAAAAAAATAATAATCCAACCTTAATATTTCAAATTAATTTCTCTGATTCTCAAGTTGCTCATGGTCTTGTTGTTTTTGACATTTTTGTTTAACCGGTTCTGTCAGAAAGCTCAATACTTACTTAGTTCAGAAAAACATATAGGTATATCAACAATATTGCGTTAGATAAAAAAAATAACCAACTTCAGTAACACCAAATGCCAAAACTCAGATAGGTACCAGCCCAGTCTACCGCCCTTTGGTGATTTTAGTTAAACTAAAGGTGGCATAAATGTATTTTCACAAGTAACATGAAGCAATATCAAAAAATTGCTATGTAGGTATATCTACTATATTTCGTTAGATGAAAAAAATGATCAACTTTAGTTACACCAGGTGCTAAAACTCAGATGGGTACTAGTTCGGTCTATCGCCTATTCATTATTTTAGGTCACTAAAGTTGGTAGAAATATATTTTGCATTTTGATTACATGTATATCTACATTATTTAAGGGTTGTTGATTATATGTTTTTTTTGAACTGTCAAAAAATTTCCACTCAAATATCATGGCGCCTCGATAAAAATCCGGAAAATTTTTAGTTGCTATGGTAACTAGACAAAAATGAGGCATCTCATTGGTTGAAAAGTCGGGTTGTGGAATTCTCTGAAAAATTATATTCCACGGAAGATATTTGATTCTATAAGCTCAGTATGTATTGATGCTAAATTTTGGATGGTGCACTTTTTGAAATAGTGGCAAATGTACCACATTCCATGAAATATTAGATCGATTAAATGCAATATAACTTATTTTCCACAAATAATTCAATGAAGGATTCATAGAGCGAATACAGTAACTTTTCTGGAATTTCATTCACTGGCGTCCAATCATGATGTTTTCGTGAACTCTGAGACAACCTCTTTTCCATCTTATTTTCAAAGTCGTTAACGATATTTGCAACCACTCAAGAAATGTGTACACTAATTTGAAGAAAAAAACTTTGCTTTCGAGCAATTACCAAGTTTGATTCGTTTTTACGGGTTCTTTCATTTCATATGATTTCAACACTCTTGTGCGCGATTCACGAAAATTGATGTTGATTCACGAGAAGTGCCTTCTTTGACGGACCAAGGCTTGTGGTATGAAATTACATTGAGATCTTCTGAGACAGAAGACGGATCCGCTATAATCAGAGAGCATCATTTAAGGCAATCAGTGAAATTTCAGATGAGATTTCGTTTCGAAATTATGAATGACAGTTATGTAATGAGTTCGAAATTCTCTTCAAAACGACATTCGTCCAGAATGGCTGTTTTTCATAATACCTACTTGCCTTATTAGTGATCACCAAAGAGAGAAGGGACATCTCATTTACACAAGAGGATTTGAAAAAAATTGAGATTGCGACCTCACATATTTTGAGAGAGGGTTGTCATCAAATACAACATAAATATAATTTTACATCAAACAAATGCTGGTCAAGTTATTAGCTTACATTTTTCATCTCGAACATACGAATCTCGCAACGTGCCAGCACCAGTGGGTATCGACAGAGCTGAAAGAAGACAAATAAAACTGTGGAACTATACAAACGTCTCTTCGGAATAAAATGAGTAGACTAAAGATTATTGATTTCAGAAATGATATAATAAATTGAGACGCTACATTTTCAAGACATCTTCATTGTGATTCTTCACGATACGATTCTTTTTCTGATTCCTTCAGCATTGTGTTTACTCAACTCCAGATAACGGATCTGGTGCTTCTAAGGGGATTTCAGATCCATTTTCTTCGTTCGATTTGTTCACAAAAAGGCAGAAAGAGAGGAGAAGAAAGACTCCTCTGCCTTTATGGCTCGGCGGGCACTGTGTTTCACATAAATCACTTCTTCTTGCTCGATTTGTATACCAAGCATATGAAAATTGAATCGAATAGATATCATACATAATAAATAATATTCACACGAAACAAAATAAAGAACTATTTGTAGAAAAATCTGACTCACCAAGATACTATTTCATTCCAGCCTAGACAATATGTCGTTTCGATCAGAGGGGAATTTTATCTTCAGTTCTTCCATGGGGAAATAAATGAATTCCGGAACTCTTTGACTAGAAACTCCAGACGATTCTGCAGACGTTTGAGCATCGTAGAAGGCTCGAAACTTGTCTATCTCCCATAGATATTTTCACTACCTTTGGAACTCCTTACCGGGTTTTTTTCCTGAGGCTTACGAACCTTCCTGCAAGTTTTGAAAGTGACACAATTTTTATAATTCGATTTTCATCGATGTATTTGCTAGTAGTAGGTACATTCTTTTCCATGAGTATATCCATCTACCAATCTATATTAGGTATATGAAAAATTCTAGCTTTGCTTTGTTAACTCCAATAATCGACCTAAAATATAAAAAAACGTTGTTATGTCAGTTGTAATATTATACATGAATAAGACCAAATATTGGAATTTGTAAATCTGCGAGAAAAGAATCCACCCACCAGAATATAATGAAATTCAAACAGTACATGATATCTTCATGATACCATGCTTTCTAGCTGCTTTTATTTATATGACTGCGTATCATACCCGCACACATATAAGAGAAAAAGATAATATATTCGATGTAGTCTGTAGAGCATAGTCAGTTCTCTAGAAGCATTCGTTACTATTCCCATTCGTTGGAGGATGCTCGTGAGTTCGGAGTGAAAGGGATGTCGTTCTACATATTCATGAGAGGATTTCATCACATTTCAACGCTGAGCTCATATTCGTAAATGATGGGATTAAATCGAAGGTTCGGTTGATTCATCATAAAATTGAATCCCTACAAAATTCAGTAATTTGCCTGGAAATCATGATGCAATTGTCAAATTTTATTGTTTTCTCTCTGATCCAAGGGAGTGGAAGAAATGAGAGCTTCACTGATCAATAAAATGCCTTTATTAGTTCTATCTGCACCTACAAAAATATTTCATGAATTTTCTCAGAGGTATTTTTCTGTAGTAGTTGATGAACTCTGATATTATTTGTTTTTTACTTTTTACTCCATTTTGTTCAGTTGCAAAATTCTTTAAAATTTCTTCATGTACCTATTAATACCAATAGCTTGCTCGAACACTAAAAAACTTGAAATTTCTAAAGCGAACACAATTCCTCATTGAGTTATTTTCCTGGATACGACTTTTGCTTTAAAATGAATCTCAATTTCTTGTTCACATTTGATCCTTGTTTATTACAGGTGTAGAATGAAGTTGAGATAAAACAATGATACAGATAATCACGCATTGAATATTTCTGAGATGAATTATGGAACTAATGTAGTATCTCCTCTCCTTTTGAAGATATGAATATTTTTATCATTTAGTTTTGAGTGACAGCTTTTATTCCAAGTGCAGATGAAGGCTCATAGAAGTTTGGAATCTTATGCATATTTTGATTCTGTTGGAGTTATAATGTTTTTATGTTGATGTTTATTGTATTTTATAGACATACTGGATCAAAAACCTCCTTCGGAACCCTGACTGCAACACGATTAGAGATTGAAATAATCTGAGGATGAACCTGGATAAGTCATTCTTATTGATCAACAACCTGTGTTTGAAAACAGTAGGTACAAAGAAAAATTCAATGCATGTGGAAGACATTTTTCTTCAGCTGAAGTACACGAATATTCACGAATGATTGAAACATTCAAATATGCACAGGCTTTTATATCTTCATATTCCCACGAAAGGGAAGCTTGTAATGTTCCACCGCGTGGATCGAGGAGGAGGAGATATGATTCAGCATTACCTTTGAATTTTTGAAGTTTGTAAGCCTCAGGAAAAATCTCTCTTGGCAAGAAGTTTCAAAGTTCAGCTGTTCTTTTGTAAAAAGAGACCTGAGCAAGAGAGGTTCGACAGGTCTCCAGGCTCACAACAAATGGTGGGAATTCTGTTCTCGTCGGCTCATCCGTGTAGATAATGTCAAGGGTCAAACGATTGACGACAATTCAGATGATATATCTATAGGAGAGAGACCAATTTCCGATCCTTCTACGATGTTCCAACGAAGTAACGAGACTATGAGCGAAGAATCACCAACGATACGGATTGCCTTCCTCTGAAAAGCATAAAGAAGTTTCAATGAATATTTTGGCTCGCCGCATACATGAGAACTTTATTCCTAAACAGGCCGTATCTGTGCCATGTAGATCATTAGAAGCTGACGAGAACTGGAGTATTCATTAGCACGAATTAGTGATCGATCTCACACAGTTTTTCTATGAGAGATTATTACTGAACGGGATACTTGACTTTTTAGGAACACTCAGTCCTGATGTTACCCCACTCATTATTTTTGCCAAGTCATCGTTAATTTTATTGACGCTAACGCTTCTCTGAATATTTGAGTTTGTGTAAGCCGTTGTCGAGTATTTCATTTATCATTCGTATATCATTTCAATGGAAATTTGATTCAAAAATCACTTTGATTTATTTCGTTAAACGCTGATACTGATGCCTTCTTTCGACAATGATAACGCCACACGTTTATTTTTTTATTCATGAAATACTCATTGACATTCAAAGTGAACTTTGCTCGATCTCGATGTCTTGTCCTGTTCGAAGAAAACGTTTCGGGGTCACACTGTACCTAATATTTATTAATTTTGCTTGTCATGTTGAGCAGACCATCACTCCAAAAGAAAGTCCAGAAGGTGGAATTCGAAACGAAAGTTTTTCCTGGATTTCGTCTTACTTTTCACGAAGGAGATTGAATTTCCAGATGCCGGATTTATTGCCCAACCGTTGTGATTTATCTCCGTTGTGTTTATGCTAACAAATCATCCACGGAATACACATAATCAATTCCGTGAAACGATAGTCTGGGAGTTCAGAAACAAGCGGTGTATAGTAAATAATAAATCCGGAAAATTCAGACAAGCAGCAGGTTAATGCAATGTTTCTGTTGTTGGTATTGAACGTGATAGATGGAGACTTGCCTTCCACATTATTAGTTTCATTCATCATGCGGAAAGACTTATTTTTCATTTCAAATAATAAGATTAAAAGAAATAATGAAGGAAAAAAGTCCTGTACCGATGGAAATACTCTGTGTAGTAAATTCGTGCATTCGTCAAAAGGCAGTGCTTCTCTGGCTAATACCACTTCGGTCATTCGATAACATCATTTGCGATTATTTTCAGAAATGAAACACTGATAGGTAATCATTATTGTGACCGAACAGCAAAATTCAGCTAGTTTCACTTTTTTGGTTTTCATTTCTTCAACGTACTTCAAATTATTAAAATTTTACAACTTTTTTCAACAATCATGAATTCTTGATATACGGGGTGCCCCAGAATTTTCTCAACAGATGATATTTCCGTTATTGGAAAAGATGAAATAATAAAAAAGTAGCATCATGTCAAACATCGAATGGGCTATCACATAAAATACAATACTCCCTTCTTGTAACCCCCCTACCATTTTCGTAGAAATAGAATCATTATATATTTCCTTATCCAGCGACAAACTTATTGAACATTCTCAACTAGCTTGATGTTGTAAAAACTTCCTTCATCATTGCACTTTTATGTTTTCATGAAACGAATGTTCTCAGAAATATTTTACTCGTGATTCTTCAGAATGTACCCCTTGCCCTATTCCTCATGTCACCCCTTTTATCCAAGGAAATTCGACCCTAACTGAACTTTCATTATTTCTCGATTATTGTTAAATGATATTGGGATCCAATTCCTTCCAGGATAATATAGGCATGGCATACGAAATAGAGTGAGGGGTACATTCTGAAGGATCGAATTCATATTTTGTAAAAGAGCACTCGTCCTTCGGACTCGGGCACTTTCGCCAAAATGTGAAAATGAACTCTTTCAATTTTTAGATATCACGCTTTCTTGCAAAATTATCGGTAATTTTTATGCACTCGTGCAATTATAACCGACAATTGTATACCCCAATATATCTACTTGATTATTCTGAGAAAACCGCGTTCTAGGTAATTTGTCGTTGAATATAATATTTTAGATATGTTCAGAATGAAACAGAGATTTATTAATTTTAATCGAAATATAATGGTTGTAAATAAAATTGTTTACAAACCTCAGTAGGAGGTTTCTCGAGATCATAGCTAACCTCGACGTTTTGCGTCTCGGTTAACTATGATCTCGCTTCCCACCTCGGTATGTGTTATACTATTATTTCCTTTTGAAGTCCAACCACATAATTTCTCGAATTGAATATTACTTTGGGAACGATATAACCAAACTCCAAAGTATCAGTGTCAAACGCGTAGGTAGTGTTTGTCTATTTGTATTGAAACTTTCCCTAGAGATCAATAACCCCAACACCAAATTGATATTTCGGCACTCGATGTGCAAGAAAATTGATACAGTATCAATTTAATTCTCCTGAAAATGCTAACCTTGTTAGCGAAACGCGCGTCTAGTGCAAAAATATCAGTTTGGTGTTGGGATAATTGATCTCTAGAAAAAATTTCAACTTTCACACCAAAGGTTCCAAACTAATCGTTTATTTGTATTGACATGAATAAAACTGAAGAATCGTTTATTACGATAAATTAGTTTTAGGTAAAGTAGAGTAGTATACTCGCAATAAGGACTATTATTTTTTCGGAATAATACTCCCTCGCCGCTGACGCAGCTCGGTTCGTAAAAATTCCTCTAGAATAATACCTATCATTATCGACTCGTGGTATAATCTTCTATTTTCCGCGAACTTACTCAAGAAATACGATTTGTATCAACCCTGGAATTTCAGTTATTCATTCCTCATTCTAGTGTCCCAACACTTCCAACTGAAATGTTAATGGTTCTCTGTACCATTAGCTCTTGCATTATACTTTTAACAAGCTCATTTCGTTCCATGCCAGTTCGTAGCACGAGCTTCGTATATACTCGAAAAAAGCAGATTTACGCTTGAGAAGGTTTTTTATTCTGGGATTTACTGGATCCCTGAGGCATTTTTCACGCAGATAATATCGCTCCAACGAAGGGATGTGTGAACAACATGGATTTGAATGGAAGGGTGAGCACTAATTTATTTTTTAGTTGAATTCGTTGCGACGTTCAAGAAAAAACATAATTGGAGGCTGAAGAAAGCTTGAAAAGCAATTTCATTAAATATTCAATAACTGGTAGCATGCGAATCCAGCAACCAGAAATATACATTGACGGGGAAGAGTTTGTTCATATTTGAAGGAGTTACATTCAAATTTGAATGAAGAAATCTTCACAACGAGAACAGGAGGCGAATTCTCACAAATCTTTGTTCTATTCCTCTGCAGGTTGCTTGAGTGGAGATGAAAACAGAAATTATGTCCCATTTTGTTTGGCCAACGCCCATAATATACAGGGTGTTTCCTGATCGCGATGAAAACATGTAGAAAAGCGTTCAGCAGATGATTTCATGAAAAAAATGTTCAAGTGAACGAAGATCCAAGAACGCATTTTTTTTAACCAGGTTTTCAAAAAACATTCGCAAATTCCATTATTCTCAGCAGTTCAACTTTATCATCTGCTTCAAGTAACCAAATGAAGTCGAAGTGATATATAGTAATATAACCATAAAACGATTTCAGTGAAGACATAGAGCTTCCAGTACTTCCGTTCGGAGGAATCAGTAGTGATGTGAAATTAATTAAAAGAAGAATTATTTTGGGATGTTAATCACTGATTATGTTGTACACATTTAAGTGAACAAAATCGTTAGCGAAATTGACACAATTCCTTTTTTCATGACATATCATTCAACTACTATATCTACAAAATACAATGTGTTACATTATGATTAACACAGTATTTGAAATTTTCAACAAGTGGATGAGTGAACATGTCATAAGCAAGTCTCAATGTTCATCTTCACGAATTGAAACTATAGATGGAATAATAAGAGTCAGCAAAATAGCGAATAGCGTATTCTAGAAATATATGTGACTCATTTGTTCCGTTGTTTTCTGGGTTTGTTACCTACCACAATCTGAAAAAAAAATAGAATTAATATTGAAATCTATACAAGTGTGAAAGGGCAGATGGAGATCACACAGTAGAATGGAACGACACTAAAATTATGACGGAAGAGAGCAATGATAGGAAACGAAAAGGAATCTGCTTTCATCAAGCTGTCTGGTGAAGAATGCATATCTATGAGTTCGCTTGATATTGAAAGAAATATCAGAACATCAACCTGAATAGTTACAATTTCATTGGAATTCATGTAATTTTAGTAACTCTGTTACTGCACTGATCAAATCCACTACTCATTTTCATTCCAAATATTCAAGAAATTTGATATCGTTTGTGGATGATTATGAATACCTCAACACTCGAAATCTGTAAAAAACCAAACTATGCTCCCAATAGAAAGTTAGCCTACGACAATTGTACCTCACTCGGATATTCATCGTTTATGATGAATTAGAATAAAACTGATGCATTTTGGAAATTGATCGTTTGTTCTTGGATGGATGCATTCGGCTGAAAATATTACAGTAAATAACTTTACGAATACCACTCGATCTAGAAATACTCTCAGATAAATGTCCTCATACCGGATACTGGGATTATATATCCTTGATAGTTCAAGGAGCTTGAGCATTATCCTCAGAGCCTGTTGGCATAACTCCTTAATATTCCAACCACTACTAATTTATCTCTGACGGAAAGTGACTGTCTCAAACATCCCGACAGCACTTACCAACATCCTACAGGAATCTTCGTGGTCCACCCCTAATTGATTCGTTTAAGCAATCATAGTAGAGTTCCCGACGCGACGCGAGCAATTGCTTCTGGCGTTTTCCTTGTCATTTAATTCAATTTGGTATAATTCGTTATTCAGAGAACTGCCAGAGAAACCGCGAATTTCACTCACGGATAACCCAATTATTTTTGCCTGCTTGACTCTCGAAGATAATTTAGATGAACAAGCGTCAGAAACGAGATTCCTCCGAAGTATTCCAGAATCTTGAAAACATAAGTGACATTCACTTCACTACTCAGGTAACTATTGTGATCTACGATACATGCGAAATGGAAGTCTCAACTCCCTTCCTCCCTATATCAGGAGACCATTTATTTTGTAACATCCAGTTCCAGTTTCTCTGGAAAATGAAGTTTTTGCTACTAATCACTATTGATAACTTGTGAATACCAGAGACACTATTGTTAGTTTCAGGAAAAAATCTACCATCATAGGATGAAATGCAATCCTATTGAGATTTTTGAAGTGTGCAGACTGGAAAAACATCACTTTCAACTGAAAACTTATCAAATCAGTCAGAAATTTCTGTTGAAGCATGTTTTGAGAACGATATGTGAGTGATTTTGTAATGATGAGACTGAATATACCGGCTGACCCGGAACCAATTCACCCCTTATATCTATGTTGTTGTTTTGTATGGATATTTCATATTCGGTACTTCGATTTGAAGTGTACAATTCAGCAAGTATCAAACTATATATGACACTTCCGGTATGATTGGAAGCTCATACAATTTTCATATTTCAAATGGAATTTATGAAAACTTTTGAAAATTACGATTCGTTATATAATCTCCAATCCAATGATAAATCATAATCATACTTCCAATTCACAATCTACTGGTATGGCTGAGATTTCATAAAAAGGAGGGAATGCTTCTCTGGGCCATCTGCTCCCGGTCATGAGTTTTTGCCCAATTTTAGGTCGATAAAAAAAAATTCAGCTTCCAAACCATTCCGGAACATCTCCAAATAAGCTCTTCAGCACAATTTTCTCAAGCAATACAATACTAAAATAGACATTTTGGCAACGCCGCTTAGGTGCGTATTCTGGGTTGTAATCTGAGGTCTGTGGTTGCAATGTAATACATAGGTAGAGACTATATAGACCACACTTCTGTGTTTTAGAGACATCGAATTCTGCTTGTTGCAGAATCGATGAAATCTCTAGTGTTATAGAAGCGTTTGAAACTAGGCGAGGTCACAGATTGATGAATCGAGGTTTTGAACATATCAGATATTCTTGTGTTGTTGATAGCACTGATATATAGTGGGCGCAATCAAACGATAATGGTATAGGTATAATTGAAGATTGGTGTTGTATAATCAGCTAACAGAAATGATTACTGTTGCGATTTTTCACTGTCACCAGTGACTTTACCCTTTTTGCTATTTTAGTTTTTGATATTGATGATTGTGTTGGTAATCAGAAACAGGGCAGCCAGAAAGATTACAATAAGTTTAGAAGTTCTTCAATGTTGCTAATATAAACATGGTTTTAGTTCACCTTCTCGCCTAAATTAAGCATAGCATTGGATGCAAATGCGGGAGTTTTCTCCAGACTCTACCCAGTCAACATCTCTGTGATCTCGAATATTTAGTAGAAACTGCCGGTATGTTTCACTATTAGCCGCTTTTGAAGTACTTTTTTATTGATGTACTCATTGCAACCAATTTGGAGCCATATAGAATTAACAACTAAATAGATATGAAAACCGTTGAAATTGAAAAAAATGCCGAATAATTCATCTGAATGAACGAATCGAAAAGAAAACGATGCATTTATTTGTTATCAACAACGCTAATAAAAAAAATTGAAAAGCAATATTGCCACTCCGCATCTTTTGAAAATAAATGAAAAGGAGTTATCATTTTTTTTATAAATAAGATTAATTAGGTATGCTAGATTGAAAAAAATAGAAAAGTGCTACTAAATGACTCATTCGAAAGCATTAAAAAGCGTTTAAAAATATTTTCAGAAACGATTTTCTTGAAATTTTCACAGATGAATGAAAACACCCTGAAAACGATAAAAAACCTAAAAATTTTGTGCGGAAATACCTGAAAAGAACTTTTTTCTACAAAAAATGTCTGACAGTGTTTGGTTCGAATACACAAACTTGGATAAATAAATTGGACTCTCTCACACTTATTTATCTCCAGCATATGCCAAAACATAGAAAATAGTAATCAAGATGCATAGAAAAAGCGATTCGTTCACAAATATACATAGAATAATGATACATAAATGTTAGTTTCATTCATTGAGAACTCTTCACTCTGACATCTTCAAAACTGTTGAATGTCAAACAGGAAATGGAATGACGGAAATGATAACGGGTCACGATCATAATGCCACGTTGACAATTTTTTCCAATTTCATGAATACTGAGTAAATATGGAATATTTGTTTCTAATAGTATACAGAAGTATTCACGCCCCTGAAATCAATTATTTTTCAACCTAACATTGCCAAACCTCCCGTAGGTATGCTGCTTCGTGGAAATTATCTCTAGGAACTCAATCCGGTAAATAT
This sequence comes from Zygogramma bicolorata, assembly GCA_032362365.1. Lineage (NCBI taxonomy): Eukaryota > Metazoa > Arthropoda > Insecta > Coleoptera > Chrysomelidae > Zygogramma > Zygogramma bicolorata. The sequence goes on from JAVJAQ010002013.1 coordinate 49,027, forward strand.
TCGTTTACCGCACAGCATCTATAGTTTTGAAAAAAAGGTAAGACTTTACCTTAACCCACATCGAATTGAGGGACGTGTCCTTATTGCATGTAAAGCTTAGACCATGAAGAACAATACCTATCAGGTCCCACCTATCAGAAAAACGTGGTATATTTTTTATGATTTTTTTTTCTATTTTACATGATGAGTCTATAGGAAATTGTTTTTCTCCGCTTATAAAAGTTCGACTGATGAATCTAACCCAACCTAACTAACCTAAGCAAACCCTAACCAACCTAACGTAGCCTGAACTAACCATGCCAACCTAATGTGACTATCCTAACCTAAACCATCCTTACTCAACCTAACCAAACCTAACTCAGCTCAAACCAACCTTACTAACCTAACTCAGCCTAAACAAATTTCAATTATAAAAGTTCAAATGATGTTTGAAAAAATTTGCGACCTAATCTAACCCAACCTAACTAACCTAACCAAACCTCAACCAACCTACCCTAACCTTCCGAAAACTAACCTTGCCAACCTTTGCAAACTAATCAACTAACCTTAGTTAACCTGACCAAACCTAACTTAGCCTAAACCAACCTTACCTAGCATAATTAGGCATTACAGATACTTGTCAAATGACGAAATGAACCAATACGGCGGCATCTGCCCCCCTAGAATCTTTCGTGTGGTTTTTTCAGAAGAGTGTGATTTCCATGGCAAAACTGGTATTTACCCCCCAGACATCGCGTGATCTGGAATGCCTACTAGTGAGATTATTGTTCCAATTATTTTTAGAAATCACGAAAGAAATTTTTCTCACAGACTTGACATGTAAAATGAAAAAAATCATAAAAAAAACTATGCCCCTCCGGTATATGGGATATGAGGGTTATTATGCAATATGGTCACGACCCCCAATTCGATGAAGGGTAATGTGGAGTTTAGCCCGAGAAAAAGTTAGTCCCAACTCGTGTATAATGAGTCGCTTAACACGAATCCGTGTTCTTTCTTCGTTTTGGCAGTTCAAAGTTCGGAAGAAACGCATATCACACCATGCGCTTTGTTATCATTACGCTGTCTATTTTTTGTTTGGCAACAGTGTACAGAGTGCAAGACTTTGACGTCTTTGACATTTACTTTTATTTTGATTTAGATCTACAACACTACAATGAAAATATGTGTTTAACTTTCGAATTATCGAATTTTAGTTGGGAAGAAAATAGCAATAGATAGGTGAATACATGTGTAGTTGATGTGTTGGAAGAAATGTTCGAGAAAATGCGATTTTATATGGTACTCCTACAAATTATTAGAGTGACATTTCGCAACAACCTTTTTTTTCACTAAAAAGGTCATAACTTCCAAAGGTATGGTTTCCGCACAAAAATTTCAATGGTTATCATGATTTTATAGTGTTCTGAATCATCTGTGCAAATTTCAAGAAAATTGATGAGGTTACCGTATTCGCTACCTTCACCAAAATTGATTTTTTTCCTTAATATTTCATCGAATCCATCGTTTCTCAAATGCTTACATATGGATATGTATTGAAGTTTATCACCAAATTGAAAAATTCTTAAGTTAGCATTCGAAAAATAATAGACTGATGTTGAAATCTGAAAAAAAATTAATTTGAAAAATATCTAGCCCACATAGGAAATATTGGGTGAAAGGTTTGTCCATGAATTATTGTTACTTACATGATATTATTCAATTTTCAATAGCATACTTCCATAAAGATGTTTCGTTACAGGGGGAATACAAAAAGTGATTAGTCCAGCAGCCACCACCTGATTTTTCGAATGATTAATAACAGGCTGAATCTCCGTGAGTAGGTTCGGTTCGACGAGACGCCCAAGTTTTCCCTCTGTGAAAATTCTCGTAAGAGGTAGCTAACGTAGTGCGCAGGTGTGAAAGAAGTGTTACCGTGGTATCGACAACTTCCAAGCGTAGGACTAGGAAAACATGCCACTAAATTTGTAGGACTATGTGGCCATTTCATTATACAAGTATTCACTAAGCTGCATAAAAAAAACAGCTGGTTATTGATAATTTTTATGACCTCGTTTTTTCGACATATTCAGAGTGGAGGACGCTCCAGTCAAACCATCCATTTTGTAGGACAATTGTTTTTCCGAGTGTATTATCCAATTATATCTCAATATGTGAATAAAAAACTCACTATTAGTCCGACAATTTCGACACCCCGCCGAATCGACATGTTTCACACCTGCGCACTACGTTAGCTACCTCTAACGAGAATTTTCACAGAGGGAAAACTTGGGCCTCTCGTCAAACCGAACCTACTCACGGAGATTCAGCTTGTTATTAATCACTCGAAAAATCAGGCGGTGGCTGCTGGACTACAGCAGATTGTTATATATCATTGAAAAAATTATTCTAAACTCTATTTTCAAAAAACAATTATACTTCGCATTTGAAATATGCAAATCGGTTGCGCTTCCGGAAGTGTCATAATATATGGTTTGATACTTGCTAAATTGTACATTTATGACATCAAATTGAACCGTCGAATTTGAAATATAATTACAAAATAACAACGAAGATACAGGGGGTTAATTGTTTACGGGTTACCCGGTATTCAAATTGCCAACTTTCCCGGAATTATTCTGAAAATGTTGCGAGAATTAGGCAACTTCAATAGGTTAGTCGTTATTGAAATTCTCATATATGATAACAATATTTCAGGAAGGGTAATTTGAATTACTATAAATTATAAAATGTACAATTATGCTTAAAAAAAATATTCCCCTACAAAAATTTGTCAATCAGAGGAAACTTTTGTACTGCATTTCTGATTATGAATGCTTGTATTCCTACTGCTATTACCAACTTTCCGAAATTATTTTCAGATGCTGAAATTGAATATAAAGTTTCTCGATTTGGTTTCGTTCGTATTTTCCCCTGCTGAATCTCTTTGGTACATCTACCATTTGATTGGGTTAAAAGTTTAGCTCCCAGTGTCTCTACTTTTTTCAGTCTGACACCTTCAGCCTATCAATAAGGGGCCTCGCGAACTGAGAATACAAAGTATACATGAATTCCCATTTCAGAATGTTGCAGCGTCAATGATTGATTTTAATTCAGTTCGAACAAGTTGTACAAATCTTATTGAAAAAATGTTTATGCGATTTGATTTCCCACATTCGAGAAAAAATTTAAACCTGATAATATTGGATAAATATGTAATGAATGTTTGGATGACTTTCGAATATAGTTGGGACAAACAGGTCTCCCAGAATTGTTTGAATCTGGTTAACAAATTGAGAGGAAGAAGAGTTAGATCTGATCATGTTTCTTCTCCTGAAGATGGTAACCTTGTTAGCAAAACGCGCATCGAGTGCAAATAATATCAGTTAATTTCTAGGGTAATTGATCTGTACAAAATGTTTTGACTGAGGCATGAGGTAGAAATGCATTGCAACCAACAATTTTTCAAATTGTAGAAAGGTGATTCACAAAGTGCTATTGGTTTTGTATCTACAAATTCGTTTAATAAAAAAAACTTCTTTATGGGTGACTCCCCGAAAAAAAAGGCCTGATAACGTCATTCAAGTTTTTGTACCAACCCCAAAAAGACTAAAATTACCCAAGTAGTGAAAAATTTTGGATCTGTTTGTTCATCAGTATATTTACATAAGTGAAATATTTGGAACATCATGAACATATTGGTTGAACCTTCTGAACTGAATTTACAAAGCTCAAGTCAGTGCAAACTGAAAGTGTTTCTAGCCTCAACTACCCGTTTGAATACATTGCCAAATATATCCCATTCCACAACTCAATGAAGAGGTTTCGAAAAAAACTCTGACGCTCTTCTAATTATTATCAGAACTCACCAGGCAATAATGGAATAATGAACTATTCATCATGCTTTTTTCTTTCAGTAGAGAAATATAATGATCTGCAGTAGATAATGAACCAATGGAGAATACACAGAGATATTGAAAAATTAGATTGTTCTCAACTATATACTGCTTGAGGGAAAAATTCGATTTCTTTCTTTAAATATATCTAATTTAATGAATTCAATGAAAATTGATTGCACTTCGCGTCTTTTGATGGTCTATAGAATATTCATATACGGACCAATATTCATTTTTTCAACCTCCGGGCCTTATGAAACACCCGTCGAAGCCTTCATTAATTTGGGGAATATTGACCCATAGCTTCCCAAACAAATGAAAATTCTGATGGGTATTCAATGTCGTCTTCGAATATGCCCTAAATGGTGTCTGAAAATGTGAAAAAATACTGGTGTGTATTGAAAAATTCAAAGTTCGAGATTACCCAAGGAAAACAACACAATCTGGAATACTTTCTCAAGCACTGAAAGTAGCAATAACAATGTGGGTAAAAACAGTTTCTTCTTATAAATTCATGGAATTGAATCAGTTATGGGTTGGAAACAACATAAACCGAGTTTTTTTGTTTCCTGTAAGAGGGAATTCATAGGAGGGTTTATAAAAAAAGTAGGGCGAAATGAGAACCAAAATAAGGAAGTTGAATATACTTTAAAGTAGAGCGTCTATAAAATGAAAAAGCTTAAATAAGGGATAAGCAGTTAGCTAAAGCTTGGTCAACTTTTTGTTTTATCTTATTTCGTGAATATTTCGATACGTCACATCTCATGAATTATATTCTCAATCCTTTCATGGTTGAGAAAAAAATGTTGACCGACCGAGATTGTTTGAGGTTGATGTTCATATAAACGATGAGATTGGAATCTTTGGTGTGAAAGTTAAAACTTCTTCTAACACCAAACTGATATTTTTCTACTCGACGCGCGTTTCGCTAGCAAGGTTAGCATCTTCAGCAAAAGAAAATTGATACTTGATGATCGTGTTATTAACCACAGCGGCATAGGTGTCTTTCAGAAAAAAAAAGCTGAGATGTTACAAAGTTCTCCTAATAAACAGGCAAAGAAGTGCGGATTGCTACCAAAAATGTTTTTCAGAACTATGGTCCTCGGAGCATTTTTGAATTTGATTGTAATCATGGGTCTCTCTTATCATATAGTTGTGGGAACCCTGATACTTTTTCAATAAACAAACCATTATTCATCATTTTGATGAAACGCTGCTGGGGCACTTCGTGGACACAAATTGCCAACCTCAAAATTAGTTTGATATAATTGGAAGAAAAATATCTTTTAGTTTCCATTTTACTTTTTTTTATAAAACCACCTTTTTTCTATCATATAATCCAACTAACAAGCGAGATGATTCTTGTTCACCAACTTCCCACTTGGAAACAGTAAATCGTTCAAACACTCCTGCTGTTTCCCTTCACCCGTGACGCCATGCAAATATCTGATAAAGTCAATATTTACATTCCTGTTGTTTACATTGCGAACATAAAACAAACATGAAAGCATAATACCTGAAATGGGAAAATGTTCGACATTTTTATGGCAGAGATTCAGCGACTGTTTTGTTGCCATCCGTCAGCGTCCATAACCTGTTTGTGTTGACAATTGAAATTTCCAGTTCCGATCTATTTGGAACAGTGTTGTATGCTTTCGATGATGATTTGTATTCTCGAAGAGAAACCGCGACTTTTTTCTGACCCCATAAAAAGAAGAGCGTACAGAATTCAATTCTATAGTCTTTTCTTGTTGAAGATAGAGTGCGCGTAAACAATGCATATAGAGTGATCAGCACGTGGACAGTTATTCTTGCCTTTTCGATTGTCTGGCTGTGATAAAGAAGAACGCACAGAGTCGTATCAGGCAGTCACAGTCTAGGACTAAATAGTATCAATACTTTTCGTTAGCAGTGCATGGTGTTATTTAGTCAATATGTCCACTACAGATGTGGATAAATTTGATAACGATGTCGTATCAAATGCTAATAGTCCTCGAAAAAGAATGAAGATGAGGCATTTCACTAGTATCTAGAAGAATATGATCCCAACGTATACAAAGATGAAGTGCATGAAAATCCCAAAAGTTTGGTTGATCATATTCTTGAGAAATTAGCCATACAGGCGTATGTGAATCCAGTACATATTAGTATTGTTTGCGACTTTATCTAACCCATGAAAACTTTCTCTAACCCATAAAAACATAGGAGTCGATCTGAGTCGTGTATTTTGTGGCATTGTCGTCAATGTCTTTGAAACAGGATGCCAAATTTTGTTTAAGGTCAGTCCCCTTTCCTTCCTTTTGAAATCATCCATGTGCTTGTATATCTCAATTTCTTCACTGTATAAGCTTGTGGAATAATGTGTGGTACAAAGGCGCGATTGTAAGAACAAAGTTTTTCCAATTCAACGGTACATTTCATGAACAAAAAGATGGAGTCGCAATGGGAAGCAGCATGGGAAACAGATTTGCGAACCGGATTCTCTGAATGAAGAACTGAACCATCTCAGAAACGCTCTACGAGCTAGTGGTTACCACGAGGGAGATTGAACGAGCATTACGAGCAATACGATCAAAGACCACCAAGAACCCCTCACTCTGAAAAAAAAGACGAAACTCCACGAACAGATATTGATTTTCTGCCCTACCTGAGGTACCAGATATCGTATTGTGGAAAAGTATATGTAGGAACCACCAAACGTAATTTCAAGGCACGGATTAGTGAGTACAGTCGAAATTGTCGGATAGGACAAACGGAAAAATGAGTTGTAGCTGAACACGCCCTCCTCCATAATCACGGTATTCAATTTGATAAGAGCTCAACCCTCCCAACAACGACACATTATTCCACTCGCTTATAACCTGAAGCCATTGAGATATATAGGCATAAGGATAACTTCAACAGGAAGGAAGAGGGACTGACCATAATGGAAATTTCACAGGAACTGCAAAACATTTCTCCCCTCTTTCCGAATAAGCAACAATAATTATTCATTACACAAAGCTAAAAAGTATTAAAGTTTATGTTGTCCCTCGATGAAAAACGGATGAGACAAAAACTCCGAGAGCTGAAATATAATAGTTTTTCTGTGGATAAGATATTTTTTTCTGTGAGAGAAATAACTAAACCTGGTTCTAACCAAAAATACCAATGCGCCTGGCATTTCTGCATCCAATAGAGGAAGCCGTGCACATTCAGTGGAATTATATCCTTTTTTCATATCTTTATTAATGGAAAACCGACATACACTGAGTATGTCCCAGAAGAAGCAAGAAAAAACTATACATGCTATTTGAATATTGGGAAAGTGAGATTGGTATAGACAGTCAGCAATGTATAGAATAATCTTGATATAGACTAGATTTTCAATATTAGCAAAAATTATGGACTTCTAGTCTTAGTCTACTCCGAAAAATTGCTGGAAGGGATATAATCTCACTGGATAAGGAAAATGGAAGCTCAGTCATCAACTTGCCGTACTCGTATTATTTGAATATCTCAATTTCCAAAGAATGGAAAATGATTTTATTTCAATAAAAGTATTCATCTATGCTGTTAACTTTTCAAAAACTGCACCCGTTTCATCTTTTTGATACGAAATCGAATGTTTTCTCGTGTATTCATATGAAATCCAGTTTCTAATAAAGAACAGTCTGCTCTTCAGAACTTGTATGAATGCGAACCTATTTTTTTCTGATTGTGGTACGTTGAAAAACCCAAAGAGATGACAAAAATTATACATTTCTGATTTTCCATGTTTCACGCTCCAACCGTCTCAGTGGAAAATATCTTATTGTTTTTTTTTGTAGCACATTTCGGCAATAAATTTCAATGTTCATTCATCATTAGTAATAACTACAGCAACTTCACAACAAATTTGAATGCTTCCGAAAAAATTGTTAAAACAACAAAGCAGAATTCTGAGGAAGTGTTTTTCGTTTTTTTCTTCTTCGAGTCCATACACAAAAAAACAAAACTCCTATAGGATAAGTAGTATAAATATAAGGCTAACGCTTTCTGCATTAATGTGTTTCATCAATAGACGTGTGAGTGATTCACGGGGGGAGAGAAAAGTCTATCCAAAACAGGTGATCCTTGTCTTTATGCCACGAAGGGCGCTCAATCAAATATACATTTTCACTCTCTCAATTTTTGGGAGAAAAAAAACTCCTCTGTGATTCAGCGCCTGTCGCGCCTCATGGGCAGGAAAGTAGCTGTTCAAGACTGATTCATTCCATCATGAAAGTCTGCTCATCAGAAGCTGCACTCTCATTCTGAATAGAATTGTCGCCATTAACGTCTTCGGAGGTTGCTGACCAGAGCTTCCAAATTTCACACAGGAAGGCTTTGTTACTTTCATGAAGCCGTGCATCATTCTCAACCGTCAGATAAGCGTTTCTGTTTGCGTGACACTCGCTTCTCTTTCCTTGAATATTAGCGTAATTTTTATCATCCGGCGGTGGTCATATTTCAAAAGAAGATTTAGATGTCTACGTTTTACCGTCAAGCTGCAAGGCACCCGGTGTTGACAGATGAGTTTCATCGTTTTCCGAGTTCTTATGAGAACGTGTTTCCATTTGCTATGTCACAATATTGTTTCTCCAGGGGCGGAATATTAGCTTCTGACGTGAAAACGTCCCGGAGGGAAGGCTCCACGATAAACTCGAAAAAAGTTCGTGCAAAAATACGTGACATCGATGTTAGTTTTCTCTACAAAAAAACGCAACCAGATATTCATTTGAAAATCAAAAGTACATACAGCACTTTTGTCATCTGTTGAAATTTGAAGAGGAGTCGTACACCCCCTTATGGTCAAATTTCAAACTGATTTCAAACAAATTTTTATCTGAAGCAGAATTTTATTTTGTTATAATAGCGATTGCCCTGCAACCGGAAACTTTCTAACATTGTTGTTGTTGGCACCACCATGCAATATTGAATCCCGTGCACATTTAGTCTGCTTATATTATTTTTTCATATCTCAATAAATGATAAAAAATATACACGAAGTATGCTCTAGAAAGAGAAGGAAAAAACTGAATTTGTATATGGCAAAATTAGCCAACATAGTCCTATGACCTCATGGGCTAGGATGATAAATTATAGGTGGAAGGAAAGGATGGGAATGATTTATTAACTGTCGGAATGTTGATCCTAGTGTCCAATAATATCACGTGACCGAGATATTGTGATCGAGAATGGGTCCAAAATTTTATATTTTCATGATGAATTGCGGGTAGTTTGAAAATACGTGATATTGATGTTAGTTTTCTCCACCAAATAACACAACCACATATTGATTTGAAAATCGGAAGTATACAGCACTTTTGTGCTACTGAAAGAGCTTTCTTTTGTCATTTCACAATCATCAAACTACCTCCATTCTGCCGATTAAAATGTTATTATTAGATTGCATCACTATTTGAATTCATTTCATCAGGTTGTTTTTCAAATAAATTTTTCAGCTATAGAAGCAAACCATGACGGTTTCTAAGCTAGCTCATCAGCAGAAATTTCTTTCATGTTTTGGGAATGTTTTCATTTTAACACAATGAAGTTGATCTACAGGATAAAGAAGTGCTCAGTTTTCGAATCAGTGCAAAATATGTGTATCTTCATCTTCCATTATTCGAATGCTCAATAAAGGATAAAGAAATGCAAAGGGCGTATCAGTTTTACCATTGATGTATTTTAAAAAAAGGAAAGAAAGTTTCTTGGTGGCAGAGATGCCGCCATATTGGTTCATTTGACAAGTATCTGGAATGCCTACTGATTGTATACATGTATAGGTTTTGATTGGTCTCGATATCACGTGTACACAATGTTGCCAAACGATCGTTTCTCTTGAACTGGCTCTCGGTTAATTTGGCCTTGGTGAAATCGAACCTCAATTCTTCGAAAGAATGTGTTTTTCAATGGACACAATAATCCTCACTGATCTCCAGTGCCCAATGTGATTTGTACTTCAAGAATGGTTAATTTTTTCAACTCATCAGAGAATTGGCAACCTGAAGATATAAAAATATGGCTTCCATTCAAATCAATTAGAAATGCCGGTTGGAATTTCGTTGGGAAGTTTTATGTGGTAAGACAGCATCACGAAACATGAGAGATAAAACTTCCTACGTTTTTATAGCACGTATATAAGTGATGTTGAAGAACAGGAAGTTTTATTACTGATAGTTATATAATAATTCTTTAATATTTTTTTCGTGACTACCGAATATACCTATACTACCCATTTTTATTTCTATTTGTGTGGTTAGTCGACCCTTATCAGTAGGAAGTTTTTGGCAAAATCTTCATACAACAAGGAAAAAACGACATTTTTGAAAATTCCGTCATAACTGTACAATACAATTGTATTTCTACATTTTTCTGAGCATAACTTCGGTATATTCATCTGATACTTATTAACACAGTTGTTGAAAAAATCGTATTCGTTGTATTATTCTGAAAACGAAACAAGAAAATCGTGGATAATAAACCTTTCATGAATATACACTGAAACGAACTCATCATCATCAAAAAAACGACAGTGGTCTGAATAATTACTCCCAAGAATAAAGCAGGCATTCATTGAATTTAGAGGTCAGTCGATGTTTTGTATAGCTGGCCTCAGCTGAATGTAACGGTAGGAAAACAATGACTTGGAACAATAGGGCGCATTTTGCATTTCAACTACGAATTCTGATCCATCCAACTATCCACTTAGAGATGAGGGCGCACGTGTGGACTGAAATGATTTTATGGAAATTTGGTGGTCAGGTTTACCACGAATCTGTTATATTGCATAAATCAACTGGATAGGCTAAATAGGTATTTTCGAATGGGGGTACGCACAATATCATAGATACAGTGAAAGACATGTATCATTTGTATATTGCAATTTTCTTTTTCCAGTTGCCCTTGATTATTAATTCTCAAGAAATTTACGATATAATGCGACAAGTGAAGAAAGTCAGGATGACATATTTCGATCTCGTTGTTTGTGGACTCTTAGTTCTATTGCTATCAATTATTCATCAGTTTTCACAAAATATTTTTTCGAAAGATATGAGCAAAAATATTCACTATGTATAAACAGAATACCGAATACAGACCTAATCAATTCATGTGTTAGGAATAAATGTTCAACCAGAAACATCTGGTTGATATTTTTGTGAAACTAAAGTTGATAACAGCGGATAAATGTGGATATTTGATTGAAAGGAACAACACCGATGTAAACAAAAACTGCGTAGGTATATATACGAAAACAAATTCTGAGAAGTTTATTCATATAATGCATTTATATTATTTATATTTCTCGTGTGATGAGAATATATATATCTAAAATATGATTGAATATGACAACTGAATGCCTACAGCACGGTACTTTCCATCGATTTATCGAACCTGGAATGTCACCACCCAAAGCCTATCTTGACCTAATTGAAAGGTTAAAACATACATTGTCGATCATATTCGTCAAGGTGGACTGCTTCCATAGAGTTTCACAGCGTTTAATTGCACTCGACTTGTTGATGGAACTGTTCGATTTTGAAGTTTTCTGAGTTTATACTTTTTCCTGAAAATAATCTCAACATTTATCCCTACTAAGTCAAGCTCGATCGACCAAAATGCGTGTTTTTCCATATTTTTCGAAAACTTCTTGCTCTTGAGCAAATGTTTCCGTACATGATTATTCAATATAAAATCCCTGGACATGTGGTCTCGGGAAATTTTCTAACCGAATACCATGCATGTCGTTTTGGGCCTCAGGTGACGGTGTTGTGTTCAGGAGCGTGTTGGTCGTTGCTTCTGTCGACACCCCTCTTTTGCCTGCGGGGGCTGTTATTCTGAACGATTTGCCGCAAAATAGTAAGTATTCCTCGTAGGAAAATCCACGTTCCTGGATTTAATATTGCCAGTCGAAGCGTTTTTATTGTGAGCCAGAAAACCAGCCAAATTCATTATGGCAAGAAGAACATCCATAGAGCAAGAGCCCGCGAACGCCAGACCTTCGTTTTTTTTATAAAAGCTGAAGATTTTTCTGCGCATCTCCCCAACACAGGTGGAAACGATCACTGACTATGAAGTTTGGATGATGGTAACTTGGTCGGATAGCAGGTGGCAGAGGTGTATGAAATAGTACCTCACATTCGTAAAAGTATAAAGCTCAGTGTTTTCATATCTTCCGGATGATATATAAAATCATATCATCCATTGCCAAACACTTACTACGGTTTCAACCCCCTGCCAGATACCCCTAAACTTTATTAAAATATTATTATACTTGCGTTTGACTGTATCTGAAGAGTTTTTGTGAAGCCATCTACCCTATGATGTCGATATTTCCGTTTACTTGACAATGTAAGACCAACTTTTTATAGAGATATAGTTCGTCAGCCTTACGGAAATATCATTTGAAAGAATGGATACTACAACAGGGGTGGAATTATCTGACAATGTTATAGATCACTCATGTTTTGAAGATTATTTAAATGGCTAAGAATTAATTTCTTTTATGAATTTCTATCGTCAACTCTATTTTGAAGATTCATTATCATTCTCTCAAAATTTATGTCAAAATGGTAAGGCACAACTATCTGCTCTGAGGGGTAAAGTAGGTGCAGATATCTATTTGTCAGTTTGACACAATGGTTTGACTGAAATATTAACAGAAAGCTGATCAAGCTTCAAAGCAGTGGTGACAACAGAAGTTTATACGTACAATAATAGTTTAAGCCTGAAGATATTCATGAAAATATGAATGATCTACGCTTGAAGCTACTACATCCGTAAGAAATATATAGAAAACGAATGACTTGGAAAATGATCTTTACTTGCTGTTTCCTGCCCAAATAACCAGGATCCAAACTCCATAGTTGCTGATTGTTCTTAAATAGAAATAGAATTATTCATTTATCCTTTGTGACATCAAAATAATGTACAAGTCAGATCACTTACTCTAAGAAGTGTGTTTAAAATCGTCTTATAAATATGACATAAAAATGAAACATATATTATACAACAAATGTTGGGGACATGCGCAGAGAAACTTTCAGCTTTCATAAAATAACGAAGGTCTAGAGTCTAGCTTATCTCTTCTCTTTTTCGATTAGTATGATGTTCAGTGAACAAATCAAGCATATTCCTGTCCTCCAGGGACTAATATTCCGTCCACGATTGCTATCAATATTCTTTGTGGGTACACCATTCAGATTAATCATCATATTCTCCCTACAAAACACTACAAACTTCATCCAATTAAAATAGGTGATGCACAAAGTTTTCTAGCAGTCTCATAACGATGCTGGAATATTCAAACAGCAGTTGGAATTCATTCAGAAAAAATATTCTGCATCACAATTTATTCTTGTGAACGCCGAGCTGTGAATATTTAATTTGAAAGGCACTGAAGCATTCACAGACGAGTTGAAACAGTTGTTTGGAACTCTCAAACGTTTTGAAAACATCGGGATGGCTTCATAAATATACATTACACATTTCAAGGATTTCGTTATTCTCGTCCTTGGCCAACGTGTGAACGCAATCTCCCTAGGAACGAGGATGCTGAAAGAGAACTGAATGGGTTTTTGATTCATCACGAAAGAAATGAGCAATTATGTGTGACACGTGTTTTGAACATGTTTTACTCATAGTGTATCCTTTTGGATATCTCCGATTTGATCCATCCATCAGAAAATACTTTATTTTTTTTGTTCCGTAGTTTTCTGGGTTTGTAACCTGCCACAATCTGAAAAAATTAAAATTATTATTGGAATCTATACAAGTGTAGAAGGGCAGATTTTCAATCTATCCCGAA
>JAVJAQ010002014.1:0-126135 GCA_032362365.1 Zygogramma bicolorata
CGCGGTTAGAAATGTGCTGGCTGGAACTTCCGGTTGACCGCGTCTGGAACGATTTTCTTCTGTCAATGTTTCGGCTCCCATTTCGGAGCCATTTTAAATATTAAGTGACCTTGCGTCTAAGGTCCTGAGTTTTCTTACTAGCTGGCTATCATCACTGTAAGATCCAGGATTGAAGGTTGGTGGGATCTGAAGGGTTCATTAGTAATTTTGGCAGGATCAGGGATCGGACGGTCGATGGGAGGTTCGAACGGATTAGTTCCCAAGTCGGAGTAAATAGAAGTATGTCGGACCAAGAGTGGTTTCCAGGCATTGGGGAGTCTTTGAGAATCGTCGCGTTTATTGAGGCAGTTGGGACGTTTTTCGATTTCAATGGCTTCACGGGTAACTCTGGTTTGGAAGGTTTTGGCTGTGGCAATGGTTTTGGTGTTCTAGAAATCTATTTCAAGGTTTTGGTGTTCTTGAAATCTATTCAATCTGTCTCAATCTGAATTTTCATACAGTTGGGTTTCTCGGTTACTCTATAATAATTTCGATATAATTTTTCAATGAAAACTATGATAGTGGGTGGTCGAAACTGTTTAATAGGTCAGAAATTGTCTCTCAAGGTTAATTCAAAGTTTTTACAGATGACTGCACGCTCAAAACTAGTATTTTGTAATTTTTCTTGAATAGGGGTAGTTTTCACCTCTGATGAATAAAAATCAAGCCCAGGCACAACCTCAACTTTGAAGTAGATGGTAGATAGAAGCTAAATTTCAAATTGAATGCAAATAGATACGGAATAAGTTTAATAACTGCCAAATAACATGTTAATTATTATTTTCTCATGCTATTATGTCATAAGGGGGGTGTTAAGGGCTGACACTGATTACTGAACCATAAATTATATTAAAATTATCAATTGATTGATTTTACCCATATAAATATCATTTCAGTTTATTACATGTCCAATCTAAAATTTTGATATTTTTTTTCGAATAGGGGTGGTTTTTACCCCCCTTCAAAAAAGCAACCCTCGGCACAGGGTAGATTTTGAAAAAGAGGAGAAGTAGAACCTATATCTAAATTTTCATATGAATCGGTGCTGTATGGGATAAATACACAGTTAACACTTTTTTTACCGTCATAGACTTGGAGTAAATTGCAAAATTCTAGAGTCTATGCTCAATATCGAATCGCACCAAAGATTAAGTATTCTTGAACAAATTCAATATTTTCTGTCCTGCCTGTTATACTGTTTGAATAGAAGCCAATTTCAATGCATGTGAGTTGCCTAAACAGAAAGACTGATCTCAAAAACCTCAGTTGTATCTATGTGTACTTACTTGATATTGACAAAAATTTTCATTATAAATAGTAATAACTTTGATATAAATTAGTCACTATATAATATGAAGTTTCACAAAATTATTCTTCCAAATGTAAACATATTCTTGTCAACTGAATACAGTAATAAATAAATTCGTGGAATTTTCAAATGTTTTTGATAATTCTATAATCTGGAGTTTCAACAGATGGTTGAGTTCCTCCTTGAGTCGGTAGATGTCATGAAAATTGCAGCACGTACTTTTCACCTGTTGAGTAATTCATAAAGTTTCCCGGGGAACAGTACTCGAACCTTTATTGTTCATGATGTTTAAATTCAATAAGTCAACAATGAATAGTGGTTGGACCTCTCTTGATGGATATAGTAAAACATTCAATCTGGAAAAAGACCATCGGACTAGAGAGGTATAATCATTGGTAGACAAGACATTGATGGACACCTGGTACTTTCACGTCGATCATGTTAAGAATAAGCTCTGATGCTTGCTCAATGAGTTCAGATATATTAGTGACTCCCTGAGCGTAGCAAATTCGAAAACATTGTATTTTGCTTTAATACAATCAAAATTAATGGATGAGTTGGTGTAGCCTCGAAAAATGTACATAACTCGTATGTTATATAGAAGTGGATTATGATAATAATATACAGGAAAAATAAAAATTATTCTTGGAAAATAATATCTTTGACATCGGGCAAATTTTTTGTCAACGAATGCTCATGAATGAATAAGATTCAATTGAAAGACACCGAACACTCATACAATACACGAACAAGATTGAAATATAAAAATGAGCCGAACTATTGGCCTACATACCGTAGATCTTCATATTTCACCATATGATCTTATCTTATCGACCTTGAATTATTGAAATAGAAAACATTCAACTACAGTATCGAATTTTCCACAAAGACTACACTTACGATCTAAGACTATCAGAGGACAAGACAAAAAAACGGATATGACCATATCAAACTATGGAATTTGGAAATATGCTCAAATAAAAGAAAAGAAAGTTATTTATTAAACAAGACGATAAAGAAATGCAGTACACTAGCGACGCATTGGGATTTTTTTATCATCAAAATCAATATTTTTGCATCGAAAAAACTGTACGAAACGTTGATGATGATGTGAGAGCAAGAAATGGACCTGCCTTCCGAATTATAAATAGGAGTAGCCGAGGCAGTATCAAAAGTTGAAAGTAAGTTATGAGAGAAAATATAAGGCCTTCGATAAATGTAGAAAAGAGAAGAAAGTCGATGGGGCCGGTGAGTTTCCGGCATTGTGAATTGCCAATTTTTTTCTAAATAGTAAAGAGCAAGGATAGAAATGCAAAGGAGTTTTGGTTGAATTATTCATCCCTGGAATGTAATTTAGTGTTCCATGAGATTTTTGAAACATCAGTGTTTTACTATATAAATTGTAGTTAATGAAAAAAATAGTACTTTATATATCTTTGTGGATGAAGTGATACTTTAACTATCCTTGCGGATAAAGTGCGACTCAGTTTACTCTTTTGAGTTGATAAAAACTCTCTCCAACATGTGCTATAGAAAAAAGTATATATTTCATTAATATCATTTCTAAGTGTTCGTCTTTAAACGAATCGCACTAATTCCATCGATTTTGATGTTTTTGGGCATTTTTTAATGTATTTTGAGTCGAAAAGGTTGAAACTGAACCTCCTTGGATAATTAGAAATTATTATGGTTGTAAATACTGATTTATCTACCGTTTTTGAATATGTTTCTATCCAAGTGATTGATTTTGGCTATCCTCTTTCATTAAACTTATCGCCAGTTGGAATTGTTTATGGAAGTGGAGTATTTTGTTTTGAAAATCTATACCTATGGATTTTCATTCAGTACCAACCAGTTCAATCAAACATTATTATACAAGAAAGCATTTGCTTCGGAAAAAAATTTGAAATCATGGAAGTAAACGAATTTCGGTCGATTGAGCTTGGTTTGGGAGGAATATATCCTAAACTTATTTACAAAAAAACACGTGAACTTAGAAAACCTATAAATTTTAATATCGCAAGGTTTTCGGGCTTGAGGGCCGTGTATTGGAATTTTTAATTCCGGAGCTTTCGGCTACATCTGCGGCAGCCATCTTCAGCGGCGTAGTCGTAGGTCAACTCTCCTGTGCGAGTCTACTATGACTGGTGTTACATCTGGAGGTGGCGACTTGTTCTTATGAGGTTGGATCGTGTTCTGTCGGACGTCGGATTCTCTGGATATGTCGGACCGTGGCGTTAATTTATTCAGAACCGGATGCCAAATTTTGTTTAGACTTAATCCTTCTTCCTTCCTATTGAAATTATCTTTGTGTTTATATATTTCAATTGCTTCCCGGTATAAGCGAGTGGAGTAATGTTTGGTCGTTGAGAGAATTGAAGTCTTATCGAACTGGATATTGTGGTTTTCTATAAGGGCATGTTCCGCTACAGCTGATTTTTCAGTTTGCCCTAATCGACAATTTCGTCTATGTTCACTGATTCGTGTCTTGAAGCTGCGTTTGGTGGTTCCTACATATACTTTTCCACACGAGCACGGAATCCTGTACACCCCAGCATTAGATAGTGGGTCTCTAGGATCTTTAGCAGATCTCAGGTGTACCTGTATTTTCCTCGTGGGTTTGTATATTGTTTTGATATTGTGTTTCTTCAATATTTTGCCAATGCGATCCGTGGTACCCCTCAGGTAAGGCAGGAAAGCGGTTCCCGTTGGAATCACGTCTTTTGATTTTCCGGTTGTTTTAGGTTGTATTGCCCGTTCTATATCTCTGTCCTGGTATCCGTTAGCTCGTAGAGCGTTTCTGAGGTGATTAAGTTCATCATTCAGAAATTCCGGTTCGCAGATTCGTTTCGCTCTATCAACCAGCGTTTTTATGATGCCCTGTTTTTGTTGCGGGTGGTGATTGGAGTCTTTGTGCAGATATCTGTCGGTATGTGTCGCTTTGCGATAAACTTTGTGGCCAAGTTTACCATCATTCCGCCTCGTAACCAATACATCCAAGAAAGCGAGTTGCTCGTTTTGTTCAATTTCCATGGTGAATTGAATTCTTGGGTTGACATTGCTATAAATTTTGTTCAATTCGGTCGTTTAAAAAGGCCAAATGCAATTATTCGCTTTGAACAAGCAAAAGCTGTGTTATGTTCAATTGTTTCATGGGCTGTCGAGGGAAATACTCATGGAAAAGCTTCATACAAAAATTGCAATCGTGACAAAATGGTTCGCTCTTTCCGAATTTTGCCAGACTAGCGCTTTCCGAATCCGTCATTCATTAACACCTACATTTCAAATCAAGTGAGCGCAATTTGATCTCTCGGCATCGCTGACTCCGTTTATTTGTTCTTTCCAACTCGACAGAATGGAATTTGGGCCAATGTCAGTTGGGAAACTCGATAGAAATTACTTGTCGATTTCCTCGCCGTTGACTGGATCTTTTCCAACAAATTAACCGTGAATGTCCTCGATACCCTCGAGATCGAAACGAATATTCGGGTCTGGAAATGGTGATTGAATGTATCAGGGATGAGTTGAAGGCCATATATAAAGGTGAGCATCCACGATGAAAGTTTTTCATAAAATTTTTGTGTCATGAGTTAAAACTTCCGTGTTTCACAGTGGAAACAGTATTGAATTACGCGAAAAATTGTTAAAAATTTCATGACACAATATTTCACGAGACATTTGTTTCATGGACAAGTTTCAACTTGTATACGCGATATGCGTCTTGTTTCATGTGAAATATTTGTTTCACGTGCTGCACATGAGTTTTGGCGTTCTTCGTGAAACAAGATCGGTATACGCTAGTCGCTAGTATGTTTACATAAAAAAATAACGTTCTTCCATCACTATTTTAAATTGGAACAATGAGTGGAGTAGAGAACAAAAGTAAGAAAAGAAAAGCTAGTGTCAATTGGTCACGACAAATGACACTAAAATTAATGGAACTTTACGAATCCCATCCCAATTTATGGGATTGCTCTTTAGAGTAGTATAAAAATCGTATTGCTAGATAAACCTCCATTGATGCTATATCGGAAGTTGTGGGCATATCGTTCAAGAAGTAAATGATAGAATCCATAGTCTCCGATGCCAATTACAAAGTATTAATAGAAAGAAGAAAAAAACTAAAAGCGGTCAGGCTACAGGGGATAATTTTGTGACGAAATGGGAGTTTTATGAAGTTCTAAAATTCATAGACTTGTGGTTTTCTCTTTGTTTAATCCAATCGCGTACCCAAATTTTGTGAAATGTCTTTGTTTACGAAGCTAATGAGAAATAACAAGCTGCAGCTTTTCTTCTATCTTTTTTTTGTAGCCATCACAATGCACAAACAATGAACCAACTAAGTCACCGTGAAAACAGCAGATTACTGTACTTCGTCTATCATGAATTAAAAATTTCAAACAATCGCGAGTGGAGAAATTTTTATCTCCTCGTGAATACGCACCATGAAAAAAATGTTTCTTGAAATAAAATTTTCATGACATTTTAGTTTCATCGTGGATGCTCACCTTAAGACTTGAATCTGTAGGAACATGCAAGATGCATAGAAACCGTGGTGAGATAATTTATAACTGAAGTAGTAGGCACAGTTCCTCGACAGCTTGCATTCTTGATTTTTATCCAATTTGAAAGATATAAGCTCTTAAGATTTTTCAGACCTCTTCTCCCTATTCGTAAGATTGCATTTTCGTTTTTCAAAACAATAAAATGTTGTTGGAATCGTTATCAAATTAACTATTATTAGATTATTATCGAAAACCTCTTTGTGTAAAAAAATATTTATTGAAAAGTTAGAATCTAGACTGAATGTTTTTTCGGTACACTATACACTACTTGTAAGAATATTTTTAAGCTTCTCCATGACCTGTGACCCCTCCAGACAATACTTGTGATACTTGCAAGAAGCTTTGTTAGCTACTGCCATGATCTATGTAGCAATACAGCAAATGAAACATATGTTTTTGTGAATGAAACTATTAGACTTAGAGTAAACATATTTCCGTGATGATTTTCAAAGCGCCTCGCTATATATTGGTGTTTGAACGGCTCGAATTTATTCAGTATTTTTTTATACACTATGGTGTTACCATAGCCAAATACCCTCACTTCGTCCACTTAGTTTTAAAAATATACATGCGTTTTGTAGATAATAAAATTCCCTACAAATGTTATTCTGATGCTTTGTTTAATATAAAACATATCCGAATTACAGCGTTCTGTAGTTATCTTCGAACCACAATAACGAATATTCTTTAATAAGACTTTCTCAATACATCTCATAATATAAACTAAACTCCAATATTGAATAATCAATAATGAATTGTTCTTTCCGTTTCCAGTCAACCTCAAGATTTATCGATAAGTTACCACATTACTCCCATTTTCAATGAAAGCTGGTTTGAGCCTTTCTATTGATATATTCTTTTTTCTGTTATTCATCAATGAAGTGAAATATTATTTATTCAGTTCGAGGACCTTATATGGACCAGAATAGGGTTGTTGCAGAGGTTTCTTTATGGTATCTACTCTCACAAACACGTGATTAGTAGTTGGTAGTTCTTTGTGGATGAAGACTTTTCTCTAACTATGATCGGAACCTGTTGTTGTTTTAATTTCTCCCATCTTGTTTTTCAATTTCATTAGGAATTCTCCATGATTGGTATTTACTTCATTATTTGCAAAAACCATTTCCCCAGAAATTTTCAGCGTTGTACCATATACCATTTCAGCACTACCAATCCCACCTAATTATTAGTTGGTTCTTCAGGATTTCATATGAATTAGGAACAATTTCCATCCTGAACAAATTTAAATTTTCCTCCGCCACGGTGCAATATAATGAAGTAAGTACTTTTCCAAATTTGATAGCATTTGAAATGATTCCATTGATCATAAAGAAGGATTCAACAGCGTTGAACCACAATTCCCGTTCATTCTTCCAAACTGGAGGAAGAATTACTGATTTAGATCGGTGAAATTCATTGACGTTATCATTCAAAGCTTCTGAGGTATTTATTCCTTCATTTCCATTCATTTCAGTGTCACTTGTAGTAATAACTCTGTTGGGATCTTCGGAGGATTGCTTCTGCTGGATGAATTTATCTAATTTCATGTTGCTTTCCTCTAACTAATGCATTAAGGTAATACATAGAATTTCGATATTATTGATTTTATTTGTAAGATGATCTTTGACTAAGGGTTCTGGACATCAATTTTGAGTTTCTGGTATTTGTTGTAATAGCTCTGTGAAGTCGAAATCGCTTGGTGTAACTAGTTGGATACCTGCTGCAAATTTCTGCTTCTAACTGGATTTTCATGTCTGATACGGTGCCTTTTCCATCAATGTCAAAATGACGTAAAACTTTTATTACTTGTTCCGTAGTTTTTTGGGTTTGTAATCTACCACAATCTGAAAAAATGAGAATTAATATTGGAATCTATACAAGTGTAGAGGGGCAGATTTTCAATCTACCCCGAAAAGTTGCTGCGTCTATTGAAAAACAGTTCTTTCTGGATAGAACAAGTCCAATTAGTCAGCAACTCCTCGTATAACTCAAATTTTGCCTATCAAAAAAATAATGAAAACTAATATATATGAAAATACTTATCTGTTAACGTTTCGGAAACTAAATCTGTTTTCGTTCTCAAAACTCGAATTCTTTTTCAAGTGCAAATACCTGGTAAAGATAGTTTTCATGATTGACATTTGTCAAATTATTTCAAATTTGACATAACATTTTGTCCTTCAAGAGGGGCAGCCATCCACGATCCATATCAAGCGAACTCATAGATATGCATTCTTCACCAGACAGCATGATGAGAGCAGATTACTTTAATTTTCGTGTTTTGCCATTGCTTTCTTTCGTTATAATTTTAGTGTCGTTCCATTCTACTGTGTAGTCTCCATCGGCAGTAAGAATGTGTTCTGATAATTTAGACACGTATCTGTCTGTTCCTGATGTTCATCTTTTGTTCACTCTTTCGCACTTCCAATGGTCGAGACGTTTCACCGATATATTCTTGACCGCACGAACAAGGAATTTGATGAATACAATTTTTTGGGTTTTCTGTTGGTTTATTCGGTTTGGTATGTGTGAGTATTGATCTTAAAGTATCCGTTGTTTTGAATGTTGTTCTAATATTATACCTGTTGCCGATCCGTTTTATCTTTTCAAACAAACGAGGGACATGAGGTATAATGTTTGATACAGGTTGTGTATTTTGTGTAGGATTGTGAACTGTGTTCGGATTATATTACTTGTTCCTTATTTAGTTGTTGGATGAGTTTCACCATTTTAGGTATTATTTCACTTCTTTGGGGTCACCAATTTGTAGTTATCTTCGAACCACAATAATAAATGAATATTCCATGACTTTCTCAATACAGAATATATCTCATGATACATATTAAACTCCTCCTAAACACGGCGATTTATCGATAAGTTACTACAGTTCTAAGGTTAGTGTTTTGAAATATTTCTGGATAATTCGATTTTTCTCAATTTATTGAAAAGAGCATATCTCCGTGACTATCATTTTTATTTCCATATAACTATTATAGCATATAACCTGCCAAATATGATTGATTTTTTCCAGCAATAATACGTTTTTAATTTAGAAGGTTCTGTTTGATGGAATTTGAATGTTTCTTTACTTTCAGCGGATCTGCACTCGTAGTTCTCGTGCTGATCATAATTTCATCTTTCGTAGAAATTATGAGGAGGAACACGTTCAGGAAGGTGGTGAAGCATCCTCCACCGGTGGAAAACAACAACATTTCCAGGCATAACAGCAACACGATGAGTATGAGCACAGATACCGTTCTAGGTGCTGATAAATGTGAACGAAAACACAATAACGGTAATTCAATAAACATTAACGACAACAATATATTACGTAAGTAGAGGAAAGTACCAGATAAGCACAAGCAAAGAATTGTGAGCACAAGGCGTTAGCCGAGTGCGATAATTTGCGAGTAGGTAATTAGCCTCATCGAGTCGCGTACTATACTTTTTCTACCACCACCATCGTGACAGCTATAGCGTAATGGCTCATTTACAATACGGGTGTATCGTAAATCAATAGGGGCTGCCAGGGTGAGAAGGAAATAATATTTGCTTGAATGTGGTTGACAATGTTCCTTGCTGAATGGTAATTGGTTCGGTCCATTGTCTATATTATTAACTCTGTTGAAGCCTGTTGATAAGAACGAAAGGATACAAATCGAGTGAGAAAATCAAATCAAATTCGTTTTTTTCTGGTCAATGATGAAATTGAGGATTGATCAATCAGAGAAAATAATGTTGTTACCAAAAAATCGAGATATCAAATATGAAATGTGAGTCAAAAAAAAATTACATAAAGAAATTAATGAAATAATTTGTGACAAGAGAATTTAGGTATCGAAAGTCAAAAAATGTAAATGAGGAAATAAATGAAATATTATGAAAAAATGTTGAAACCAAGTTTCAAGTTGAGTGTACTCACAACGTTTCGATTGTTGGTATCCGCAATCGTCTTCGGCTCATCACCCATTTTATTTATTTCTTTTTTTCTTTCTTTATTTTTTGACTAATAATTCACATTCGATATTTCAATTTCCTCGTCACAATATTATTGCATTCATTTCTTTGTTTTAATTTTTTTACTAATATTTCATATTATCCCAATTTTTTGTCACAAAATTATTCTCTTTGATCAATCAAACCTTCAATTTCACTTTTGACCAAAAAGTCCATTTCAACCTTTTGTTTGGATTTGATTACCTTGTAATAGTTGTATTTCTATTCTTTCGTTCTCAGCGACAGGTTTCAATAGAGTTCATAATGTAGACAATGGCGGTCCGAACCATTACCATTCACCAAGGAACATTGTCAACCACTTTGAAGCAAAAAATGATTTAGAATTTTTGCCATTTTTTTGTAACCACGCTTTCGAAATAAGAACCAACGCAACCTTCATAAAACTTTCTTGTTTTCATAACGCTTTTAATAAAATCCAAATATGGCACATGTAATTCAAAGATTATTTTAGATAACTTTATGAAATATTTATTTTCGAGGAGGCAAGTTTATAACAAACGCATTTGAAATAAAAAAAGTAAAAATTATCCTATGAGGCGACAATTCTGTTAATAGACTGAAAAATGTATTTTGGAAAAACTTTATCGAATAACTTCTTTCAATATTCTGAGAAGTCCCCATTTCACCCTACATGTTTTTGGTAATTCTTCATCTCGATCGAAACAGAAATTCACCCAAAACGCTACCAGTTAAAAAAAATCCTTGAGATACGGACTTTACTGGTCACATTCATGTTATTCAGTAGGTTCAGTTCACTTCGAAATTATATTCATTATACATAATTGTGCAGCAGCTTCCATAATAGTTATTTATGTAATAAGGATCATAAAGACGATCATTATGGTACAAGTCGTGAATGTTATAACACGGCGTGTGCCATAATGATTGTTTATGATTCGTATTACATACAAAATTTTATCTGATGGCATTTATATCAATACATTTGAATAAACTTTTTTGATCAAACCATTACATGTTTTCCTTATAGAATTTCATTATGGTACTTAGTACCATAATGAAATTCATTATGGTACTTAGTCCCATAATGAATTCATTATGGTACTTAGTCCCATAATGAGCTTCCTTATGTCATCAAAATTGAGTGACATAACGTTGTCATTATGACATGCCATCAGATAAAGTAATATAATGGATTTTCATTCTTACATTTGAAAAATAATCTGCGTACTCTGAGCTGTTTTAAATATAGATTCACCCGAAAGGGGAACCCTGTAATGTTCAAAGAACACCGAGTGAATTAAGGAATGAATAGGGAATGCAATCTCGTTCTCGCGAGATCTCGTTTTCGCGAGATCTCGGCCTTTTTTCAGCGAGATTGATCACGGCCGAAAAATGGGCGAGATCTCGCGAGATTGTACTCGAGCATAAAATTTTCTCACTCGTAGCGCTCGAACTGACACAGAGTTCCGGAGGGAGCGTGATATGAAGATATGAGAGATCTCTTCAATTCTTCGGGACAGGGACACAAACTGCCCAAGTCCCAGGACACAATTAAACGTATAGTTATGAATTATAGCATCACATTGAAAATGGAAATAAAGCGTGAACTGTCTCAGCTGAAGGAGAATGACCTCAGATTTACGCTAACATTTGATTAGTGGACTTCTTCTATGAACAAGCGATACATCATGTATGTACACACATTTTTGAACGTTAATAATGCTTTTTGGAATTTGGGGCTGATTCGCGTCTTTGGAAGTATGCCTGCTGAAAGTGGTTTCACTATTTTGAAACAAAATTAACCGAATTTATTTAGCCTCATTCTGGAAAAAGATATTATCAATATTACTACAGATGGGGCAAGTGTGATGATGAAGTTGGGTCGATATCACCTTCACATCAGCTCTGCTAAGCCCATAGAATTCAACTTGGCATAATAGATGTTATTTATAAAAAACAAAGTGATGTTGAGGAAACTGTGATGTAATCCAAAAATGAGAAAAACGACGATGCGATTTCTTTCGAAAAGGACGAAATATCTAGCACAGACTCAGAAGATGAAGTTTTTCATTGCTCTATCCCCAGAATAGAAGTAGACCTAGATGCAGAATATGCAGGTATGATTGACAAAGTAAGGAAATTGGTGAAACTCTTCGAAAGATCACCTACTAGAACTGACACTCTGTAAATATACGTTAAGCAAGAATTCAGAAAAGATTTAGAGTTACAACTTGATTGTAAAACTCGATGGTTGAGCCTAGCAGACATGATTTCTACTTTCAATAGAATGAACTTTAGTTTTCTTGTTGTTCTGTTATAAAAGAACTGTATTATATTCATACTTTGGTTTTATATGGAAGAGACAACTGGAAAAAAATTATAGATAGATCGTCAAACAATGTTAAATACATGAGAAAAAATCGTAAAAATAAATGTTTATTTCATAAAACTTAGAATTCTTATTAGATTTTCCCTAACCAATGCGAATATTTTGATTAGGCAAGAATAAACATACAAAACTACCAATCACGCGAGATCTCGAAATTGGCGAGATCTCGCGGTATCGTTATTCATAAGCTCGCGAGATCTCGCCTGATCTCCAATGTCGCGAGATTACATTCCCTAGGAATGAAAGATATAAATTAATACTGACTTTAAATTTTTGAAGTTTGTAAGTCTCAGTAAAAAAACAATTCGGGTAGGAAGTTCCAGAGTTCAGCTGTTGTATTGAAAAAAAAAATACTTGAGCGAGAGAGGTTCAACAGGTATTCAAGCTCACAACAAAGGGATGAGAAATCTGCACTCGTCAGGTCATTCGACTTGATACTGCTGAGGGAGAAACGATTGATGACAATTCAGAAGAGCAGCGACCGTGGAAATATCTGAAGAGGAGAGACAAGTCTCCTAGCCTTCTACGATGTTCCAACGAAGTGAGCGAGTCTGGGAGCGAAGAATCACCAACAAGACGGATTTCGTTTCTCTGAATAGAAACAAGAAGTTTCGATGAATGTTTTGAGTTTGAGCTCCACACATGAGAACTATATTCAGGCTTATCACCATTAGTGATCGATCTCACATCATTTTTTACACTTGCAATAAAAAATGACAGTTTACAAAAGAATCATTTCTACTCATCGAACACAACTATTTCACTTTTTTAATTTTTTCCAGGGTTGCCAATGAAAGTGCTACTTTCATTTTCGGCCCTCTCGAATGGCAAGAAAATTCTTTCGGTGGACAGGATTTCACTGGAATCGATAACGTGCATCCATGGATTGAGGTTCTTTTCGATAGCGTGGATCATCCTAGTGCATTCCTACCTGGAGATCTTTGCCGTGGCTGACAATAAACACGTGCGAGTCCTCACCGAGAGAAGTTTCATGTACCAGACGATTTCGAATGCGACGTTTTCCGTCGATACGTTTTTCTTCATCAGGTGAGTACATTTAGGATAGACTTCAAATAATTATTTTTTGGAGCTCTTCTTCTTCTTCGAATGAAAAAATTGAAATAATAACTTCTAGGAAAGGAGTAAAATAAAACAAAATTACAAACACTCTCTGTTGATAGATATGTGTATATTATTCAAAAACCCTGACTTACTTGTTTTTTCCCCAAAATATTACTTACAGATCTGGCCAATTTTGTCTCTAGGCTGATTTTTGAGAATGATATTATTAAACATTTTGCTACGAAGTTTTAAGGAAATGTTCAATGTGAACAATGTAGTGGACATATTTTTTAGTTTGACGGTGACGAATATCTTCAACATAGTCCTGCGCTATCGGCACTGAATTCAATATCGGTCTTATCAGTATTTTCTATTATGGTATGAATTTGAGGTGCTCGAACTGAAGAATTTCAGAATATTATTCTTCAACCTTTTGTTGATCGGACAGGTTGGAACTACCGATTCCAAGTGTCGTATCGCGATATAGACACATGACTTAGCATAGGCTTCCGCAGTCGGATATGTGATTACTAGAACTGAACTTTCAGTTGAACCGCGTCTGGAATCGTTCTTCTATCAACGTTTCGGTTCCCACTTTGGAGCCATTCTCAAGACTTCTCGCGACTTGTTGTCGAGGTCTTAAGGTACCCTTTCACGTACAGTTTTCCGTCAGTTTTGGACTGTCAGTCCATCAGTTCAGGCCGAAACTGAACGTGAAGGGATGCAATAGTTACCGCCTGTCTCAGTCCCGGCGCGGACTGAAGAAATTAAATCGAACAAATATTTAGGCGCGGCCTGAAACGCGGTACAGGCAAGACCGGAGCATGTAGGTACGCTTCAGTTGTCAGTTGCCGATTAGCAAGAGTGCGACTATGGTATTTTAGGTGGATGCAAGCGAGATGTGCGTAAACACTATCAGTTTCGTCCATAGCAGCTCAGTAGGTAGTGTGCCTTCTGAAGTATATTTTGATTTCAATACATTGTATTGTATCATAAATATAATTATTGTTGATTGAGATGACACCTCCTCAGTCAATTGATTTCGTAACAGAGTTTATAGCAATTTATAGAGGATATCCATGTTCATGGAAAATTAAAAGTTCACAATACGCTATCAGGGATTTGAGGGAGAAGGCTGAAAAATTAATTGAATTCTGCCGAACTTAACAAATCATTAAAAGTCTCATAGTTCATTCTAAAATAGTTTTTATAATCTTCAGGATTTGTTTCATTTCTTCAAGAAGCTGATATGAGAAGATTCGCCCCTCCGCAAATACCATGGTTTTGACAAAGGCAATTGCTTTTCTTTTGTGCAAGCTCATTATTTCAAAGCGCATTCAGTTTCTTTCAGTAGGCAATGAATTTTCATGTTGATGCCACCACTTCTCAACATCAACTGACAGTTTTGGACTGAACGTGTAGGCCCTTGGCATACCATCAGTCCTGGAGCAAAGGCCTAGCCGTCAGTCCTGGCGCGGCGCGCAGGCCACGACTGTACGTGAAGGGGTACCTTTAGTCTCTTTAACACCCAGCTCTCCTCTTGTCAAGTTCACTGGGAAAACAAAACCAACTGAAACCGTGTAAACCGAGAAAAAATATATGAAGTTAGCCTTTTAGAATTTTTGCTGGTTGTAGGTTTCGGAAAAACCATAAGTCTGATTGGCATATCTTCAAGCTCGAAACATATGGGTGGGAAAACAGCTCGTCTTATCAACCGCGATGAAACTGAAAAATGAAGAAAAAATTCCAAAAACATTCACACGAAGAAAAACGATGACGTTGACTTGTCTATGATATCTCAAGATAGATGAGCGAGTTTATAAGCGAAGCATCACAAACGATGAATCGTCCAACTCGACATGTGATCCGGTGGGCTCTAATAATTGAAAAGAAAAAACACAATTGGCTCCTCCATCCCCGTTCTTTGGTTAAATTCATCGGTTAACTTTTTACTGAGTTTCAAAACATACGGTAATATTCTGATTTGAAAGAAAATATCTGCAAGATATTTCACAAATTACTGAACAGTATTATATTTTGAACTGGGGTGAGATGGGCTTTTTCGGGAACCAGCTGACCTCTTACGAATCCTCAAAAGTTGAAACTTATTCTAGTTAAGGATTAGCGAGGCCTTGCCGTTGAACGTGCGAATCCCATATATATCCATTGATAATACATGTCATATATTATTAAATGTATTTGTTTGATATGTATGCGATGGAAATATACATCAGTAACAATTCTTTCAGTTAGTAAGAGAGTCGTCACTTGCAATCTCTCCATGACAGTCTCAGAAAACTCAAAGTGGATAATTTATCAAAACGTGCCAGAATGTTGTGAGATATAAAAATCAATCAGTAATCAGTAAGACATACGTCAATTACTGATTTGTATTTCCCTTCATTTTCAGTGAGATATTCAGAAATTACTTGAATATATCAAAACATAAACAATCAAGGTATGCAAATCAAGAAGCAATCAGTAAGACATACGTCCATTACTGCTATTGTTTTTTTCCCATTCTTCAGTAAGACAATCGTCTGGAAGCTACTGTAAAGGTCAAACGTGCCAGGCATAGGTGAGAAATGAATGTCAGATACGATCAGTTAGACAGTCGTCAAGTAATGTTTTTTTTCATTTACATTAGTCACGTGCCTGGTATTTGTAAAATATTAAAATCAATTACCAATCGCAGTAAGAAATACGTCAACTACTGCGTTTGTTGTTCCTTCCATTTTCCATTCATTTTTTTGAACTTGTCTTGCGTAGGTAAGGTATAAAAATCGATTACTAATCAGTAAGATATTTGTCAATTGTTGAAATTATCTATAGTACTCAAATTTGCCAGATATTGGTTACATATAAAAATCAATATTAATTCTCAGTAAAAAATTCGCCAATTAAATACTGGTGTTTGTTGTTTCTTCCATTTTTCATACATCTTGAACAGATGTGCCTGGCAGTAGTGAGATATGAAAATCAATTAGCAATCAGTAAGATATACGTCAATTACTGCTGTTGTTTCTTCCTCCATTGATCAAACGTGCCAGGCGTTTGGCGAGATATAAAAATCAATTACCAATCTCAGGAAGACATACGCCAATTACTCTGGCGTTTGTTGTTCCTTCTATTGTCCTTACATCTTGATCAAAAGTGCCTAGCAGTAGTAAGATCTCCTGCACAACCATGTTCAGTTCGTATCATAATCATTGTTCAAAAGTTCCTCTTTATTGCATATTTCGAGTAAAATAGTTGAGTTCTGTCGCAGAAAACAATATCATTCCTGAACACCGTCGTCATTTGAATTATTGTTTTCCACATCTTATTTCGGTATTAACGAATTTAATAGTAGATTGTACCACGAGTCAATAATAACAGTCATTATTGCGAGTAGTATACTCTACTTTATTTAGGACTAATTTATCAATAATAAATAAATGAGTCTTCAGTTTCATTCATCTCAATACAAATACACAAACACTACCTACGCTTTTGACACTGACACTTTGGAGTTTGGTTATATCGTTTCCATGGTAAATATTCAATTCCAGAAATTTTGAGATAGGACTACAATAGGGAATAAAGGCTATTACTATTCATCCCTCGCCATTATTCCCTGAAGGAATCATTTTCAGAATTATACTGCAGAAACCATGAGAATAATACTTACATTATGTATTAGTCGTAAGTGAATTTGTTTTAAACACGTCTTTGCTGGTTAGTACAAATTTTAGCTCTGAGTATTGGAATTCGGGTGGTGTACGTGTTTTCAGTTTTTTTACGGCTTTCTTTTTTTTTTTTCTTTATTTAACGTCGGCCTATTTCTGCTGCCAAGGCCAATCACCGACGCCGGTGAGCACACTTTCCCCAACCGGAAAAGCGCTCTTCCCCCAACCGGAAATTTTGCGGAACCCTCTGGTATTCCAACCAGAGGTAGGGATCTTTAACGAGGCCAACACCTATGGACTCGGGACCGACGGCTTTACGTCCCCTCTGAAGGACGGCAAATCCTTAATATATCTTGTGCTCGTTGATATATTGCCTGCGAGCTGTGATATACTATTTTGCTGCAGCTGTACGGGCTTTCGACACGGTATTTCCCTGCATGGTCACGCATCCAAGTACTTACCGCGCTCGACATTGCTTAACTTCAGATATCGAATGATTGTCAAAATCAAAAAAAATCAAAATCAAAAAGAATTGTATTGCCTATTTTCAAAATAAAGTTAACTTATCCACTAAACACATATGTATATATACAAGCACAATAGATATATAATTAATATATAAATGAAATACAAGTACACAACATATACAGATAAAATTTCCTAAAAAGGTGAGGATACCCGGAGTGGGAAGAGAGTTGCATCTGATCGAGAGAGGGTTGCCCCTCACTCCCTAGCAAGTTTGTCAGGCCTGACCAAGTCGACATGCGAGACTCGCTGCGCTGATGTTAACGCTACTCTGGCATTCAGCTTCAAAGTCTCAAAGCAATGAAGGGATGACTGGGTTTCTTGCCTTCATGGCTTACACCCAGATTGCGACAAATATACCTTTCGGTTTAAATTAATTAAGTTTTGAAAAATGTTGTCTAGATTAAAAGATCATTGAAGAGATTTGATAGAAAAACTATCTTTAGACAATTCTAGTTGGAATTTGCAATTCCATTTTCGTCGGTAATTGTTTAAAATTTCGATGTTATTGTACCTAAAAGGTATATTTATTTGCGCTCCGCATGAAAGCCATGAAGGCCCGAAATTTGGACAAATGGTCTCGTGCTCGGGACATGCTCGTAATGAGATCATCTAGAGTACGCCCCATCTCGTCCAGGTTAATCATCCCCTCAAGGCGAATGAACCTTTCAGCTATATCTGCCAGAGTATAGTCACATGTCGACTTCGTCCGGCCCTCTGAAGTGCGGGGAACTTCCCTCTCGATGGAGGGAGTGGTGGGGAAGGAGGGGGAACCCGGGGGGTTGCATGCCTCCTGGGTAGCAAAGTGAGACGTGGCCTCTCACTCTCTCTGCTATTCTCACTGATCGCACTCGCTGTGGGTACTTGAAGACCCTCCTCCCGCCGAGCATTCCTCCCCTGGTTAGGGGTAGGAACTGGCCGAGAACTGAGTCCTCGAGCCAGGTCGCTCTACGGTTTTCAAGTTCTTGTAACCTGCCTTTGTACACAGGGCAGGTTTTGGAATTTGCTGGGATGACTACCCCTGCAATTATAACAAATTGCAGGGGTTTCTCTAGTTGTAGTACACTGTTTAGTCCAGTGTTGTCCTGCGCACTTAAGGCAGGCTACTTGGCGATGACAGTTTGAGGTGGCGTGCCCCCAAGCCTGACATCTGTGGCATTGGATTATTTTGCGGTCTTTCTTCCTAAGCTCCCATGATATTCTCGTGGAAGCAAAGCATCTCACTTGGCTCCTCAGAGATTTTAGGGTGTGCTTAGTTAGAATACGTGATGACTAGGTATAGTGGTCTGTGTGCAGTTTGCATTGAATGATTGTCAGTCAACCTGAAGAGCTGGGCCATGCCCTACGGCTTTCTTTATATTGCATGCTGGTTAGCATAAGTCACGGATTACTACTGAGTGTTACAAATAATCATAGAGGGCAACTGCGAAGAATAATAACCATTTGGGTGATTGATTTTGTTTGATAATTTGATACAATGAGTATTGTTATCAAAAGGATGATGTTTTGTGGACGATTTCTGCCCTTTTCCACCAAGTTACTATGAAAAGAAAACAAAACATGTATGAAATCAGCTAGAAGCAACTTTTTAGTTTTTACATCTTTATACCACACACATAACATGAATCAAATAGACAGAAATTATATGATATTTCTGAATTACAAAATAGAGTACCATTTTTATTAAAATATCCTCTGCGATGGATCAGTTCATCCCTCAATTATCCTGCGAGCTTCTCAGTGGGCATACAGTGGGTATTATACATTATTGTGAACTCTCCCAGAACAAAAATTTCCGAATACACTTAATGTGTCATACATATATACCGATTCATTTTGAGCAGATTAGCCCAAAATGAATCCATTCAGAAACGTTTGGTGAGAAAGTTCACCGCAACGTTTGCTTTGAAGTATTGACATAATTTAATCTGAGTAAGTGAAATTCACTTCAGAAACCTCTTGATTTTTCCTTCAGATTATGTTGATTTTTTCAATATGTTATATAAGTGATTCAGCCCTGGGTTACATATAAATCACTTTTTTCTTCAAACGTCATACATATATACCGATTCATTTTGAGCAGATTAGCCCAAAATGAATCCATTCAGAAACGTTTGGTGAGAAAGTTCACCGCAACGTTTGCTTTGAAGTATTGACATAATTTAATCTGAGTAAGTGAAATTCACTTCAGAAACCTCTTGATTTTTCCTTCAGATTATGTTGATTTTTTCAATATGTTATATAAGTGATTCAGCCCTGGGTTACATATAAATCACTTTTTCTTCAAACGTCAAATAATGATGACATTACTTATCTAACTTGATCCTGTCAACGTTTGATGTCTCCGCCGGCAGCAGTTTTTTTTCCCATTTCTTTACAGCGGAGGGAAAAATGTTGTCATGGCAACAATATGAAACATGTCACAAAGCAACAATACAAATGTCATTAACAACAATTATTAAACATCATTTTTATTTATAGTAATATTAAAAGAAGAATTAGTTAATGAAGCATTTTCGAAATTGAAACCGTGCAAAAATGTTCCCGACTCTTGATACGCATTGGTAATTGTTGATGCGCATGATACTGATGGTCGAGCACAACTTTCAGCAATCATTCCCGATGTTGGCGAATCATGAGGGTTTAAAATTTTTTGAGCATTATTGTTCTTATTTCTCATTGAATCCTCTATATATTCTTCGGCAACCGTGCTTGATTTCCAGCCCCCATGTCGTTTGAGGCATTCTAGATTTCCGCCTCCATCAATTAAAAGTGTTGCTGAAGTTAGTCGTAAACAGTGACCCGTGTATGCGCTTGCATCGTTTAAATTTAAATAACTAGCTACTTTTTGGGCTACTGCGCTGATCGAATGTATTCCCATGACGCTTCGGTAACACTTTCAATTTTGGTACTTTATGAAATATCGGTTTTCTGTGAAATTTTCAGGCCGCAGTGATGCATACTTTTTATACAGTTTAATGTAGTTTCGACCAATTGTCGTAAAAGATCTAATTTGTCGTGTTTTACTGTCTGGGATTTTGATAATTATTACATTTTCTTTATCCTCAATGTCCACAGTCTTCATTTTTACCAATTCGTCGCATCGACAGGCGCCGGTAACCCCAATTAACAAAACAATCTGAAATATTTTTGTAATTTAGTAGTAGACCAAGAGCCCGTGTCACTATTTTTGGTAGTGATAAGTTTACGCCCATCGACCACTGAAACTTGTATTATCGATGTCGACGATGCTACAGAGATTCTCGCCATACATGATTTCCGGGGCGAAGTTACGGTAGGGGGCGGACCGATCTGTATAAAAAAAGTGAGCAAAATTTGTCGTAAGTTTACGACTGAGAACATTGGGAAAGCAAAGATTTCAGGAAAATAACCGACGATCGCTTATTGTCAGTCGCCTACATCGTGGCGTTCACCCGCTACAACCCTCGAAATATGTATAAAAAAAACAACAACAAAGAAAAACCAGTTTACAACTGACAGTGGGGCAAATCTTACCATTAGCATTTTAATGACACAAATTTCGCAGGCCAGCCTTATTCAATGGGGCGGAAGAGCGCCGGGCCCACCTGTTTCGGAAGAATTTTCAAGTATTTTTTTATGATAAGCTTACATTTCAAAATTTAGGGCCAAGTAATCTATTATGCATAAATCGAGAATATATTACCGTCAGTCACGTACCACGTGGCAAAAAGAAACTGGGCCCTTGAAAAGGTGCGAAAATATTCAGGTATACTTCAATATTATGAGTTTATGCTCAAAAAATTCACCCGACGTCAGTTGTACCACCTTCATCAAGAACCTGTCACCTATAATCATGTAAATTGTGGCAAAGGCCCGATAAAAATTGAAAACATGCGTCATTTCAGTGGAAATGCGCTTCAAGCATTGTATATATGTATAAAGGTTGTCCTGAAATTACATAAATAAATTTCAACTACAGGAAGAGTTGAGAAAGTTCACACACAAATATGTGTCCAGAAATGGGCCCTTAGGGAGTTATGGCCATTTGAAGGCGTGCCCAAGATGAAGGCCCAATATGTTGAAATTCTACCTAAATGAGCTACAGCCATTTGAATGTGCAACTTTCGGGGTGGCTTTAATCTGAAATCTCCGAAACGGTACTTTACAAAAAAATTAAATTCCTAGAGTTGATAATCCTTTTTATCGCGGATGAAAAGTATTAATATTCGTTTCAAGATTCCATTCAGGGGTGGGAGTCGGAGGACGATGAAATATAAAATAATATAAGATGTTCCTATTTTTGAAATATACACCTTTTTAACTCACGCTTACGCTGATCAATTATGAATTGATGTCAAACGAAAAGATTATTGACAAACAAGTTTTGGTTGTAGAATGATTTCCCCACTTTTTGTGATAGTCGTAGAAAAAGCAAAGTGTATAACTCACCCGGAAAGCTCATTTCTCACTTGGACGATTTGTTCTTTGAACAATATACTACATGATGTTCTGGCATGCGTCCTATTTTAGCGATTGACAAGGCTTCATTCATACTGAGAACAACTGAGAGACGTATATTCACATTCATATGCTCACGTTGTAACTACATTTATGATTGTCACACATAAACATTTCATAGAGGATACGGACATTCAGAAATTGCAAGTAATCTCTGAATATACAGATCAGGGTGCTTCGCGCGACGCTGCATTTGTTGACTGACAACATTCCACCGATACATGAGATGACTGACACGTGAATTGATCGATCCAGCAGAGTCCACTTCGGGTATGTTTCGAAGTGTCAGTCGTCAAATTACTGTATTGAAAAATTTAGGGCCGATGTTTCAATAATTGTCATATTATGCCTACACTTCCCAAATGCAAGAAACGTGTCAGTTTAGCTACCAAGTGAGCTTTATCCATACAATAAACAGCTGAGAAAGGTGTTTTCATATTTACGTACTTATGTTGTACCTAAATGTTTGATTGTCAGTCACAAACATATGATTTTTGTGATAAAAATGTAGCCAAGCTTTATAGAGCGCTATTCCAGGAATTTGTTTTTACGAACAGCAATGTTTGCACCCCTTGTTTGATGACTGTTGATTGCATTTTTCAATTGGACAGTTGAAATTGAACATTATTGTGAAGGAATCAGTCGTGAGCTTATCATAAAAAATAACTCAGAAATTCTTCCGAAACAGGTGGGCCCAGCGCCCATCCGCCCCATTGAATAAGGCTGGCCTGCGAAATTTGTGTCATTAAAATACTAATGGTAAGATCTGTCCCATTGTCAGTTGTAAACTGGTTTTTCTTTGTTGTTTTTTTTTATACATATTTCGAGGGTTGTAGCGGGTGAACGCCACGATGTAGGCGACTGACAATAAGCGATCGTCAGATTATTTTCCTGAAATCTTTGCTTTTCCAATGTTCTCAGTCGTAAACTTACGACAAATTTTGCTCACTTTTTTTATACAGATCGGTCCGCCCCCTACCCTAACTTCGCCCCGGAAATCATGTATGGCGAGAATCTCTGTAGCATCGTCGACATCGATAATACAAGTTTCAGTGGTCGATGGGCGTAAACTTATCACTACCAAAAATAGTGACACGGGCTCTTGGTCTATAGAGTATACTACATGCTTTGCAATATAATTTTTTTACCTTCAATCCTAAATACAACTTATCTGGCGCTTCGAACAAAAATTTATCAAACTCGTCTTTAGTGAAAACTTTAGACTTCTTTGCAGTATATCCTTCGCTTGTTTTTTTCAGAAAGGCACGTAACTTTAAAAATTTGCTTATATCCACATTTTTTCTAATAACTAACTCGGATTTTATCATAGAGTATCGTGACCACATTGTACAAGATTTCCATTTATTTTCATTTTCCATTATATTAAAATATGCCAGTAAAACGTCTTCGGTAACTTGCCGTACTCCTCTTGTATCGCACCACTCTTGGAAGTGCTTGTACGCTA
Source organism: Zygogramma bicolorata (assembly GCA_032362365.1). NCBI lineage: Eukaryota > Metazoa > Arthropoda > Insecta > Coleoptera > Chrysomelidae > Zygogramma > Zygogramma bicolorata. The sequence goes on from JAVJAQ010002014.1 coordinate 23,501, forward strand.
ACCGATACTTTATTCCGGACTTGGAGGGCCCCAAACGTGCTACTGCATCATTAGCCGCGGACTCAATTTCGTTTAGGTTTTCCATTTTCGCACTAAATTTGCGCTTGCGGTTGCAACAACAATAAGCTGTCTTCAATAACATAAAATAACTGTCAAACAACTGTAACCAGGGAGACGCAAATCCCACCGACGACTTAATTATTTTAATTTCTAACCACTAGACGACTTTGATAGTTGTCACAGTTAATTTCGAGTAAAAATAGCGTATGAATTGTACTATTTATGGTTGAAAATTGCTACGTTTGAAGAAAAAATAGTGTACTTTATTCGGCAAAGAAGCGACTTTTCTTGACTTGCCCTCTATTACGCGCCGAACGAAGTGAGCGTCAAGAAAAGTCATGCTTCTCCGCCTCATAAAGTAATATACTATTTCTTGCTCAATTTGTATATCAAGAAGGTATCTGCAAATTAAATCAAACAGATAGCAAACATGTCTAAAGCAAAATAGGAAGCTTTTCGTAGAAAAAATCTCACTCACCAGGATGATATTTCATTCCAACCCATACAAGATCTTGTTTCGCTCAAAGAAAATCATCCCCTGAACTCTTCAATGGGAAAATGGATAAATTACTGAATACTTTCATTAGAATCTTCGGACACTTCCAAACTATCCAACTCGTGACAAGTCCGTCATCAGTTTAAATTGATATTTCGGTGACACTTATTCATTTGATAACCAAAACCAGCCATCGTTGTTCTAAAAATTGTTCGTTTCCGTTAACCAGCTGACGAATGTCAATCCTCAGGCCCTGTTTCACCAGTGACTGATAAAGTTCCTGATATCTTAATCACAACTTATCTGATAAATATCTCATATCATACGTTCCACAAGTGTGTGATAGTTATATCTGGTTCATAAAGTGGTTGGTAACCTAACAACCGGTTTTGGCGGCTGATAAATACTCAAATGACAGATTTTAACGATGTATTTATTCGAATTTATGGAAGATAAGTTTGACGAATATCTATTAAATCATATGCGCCCTCGCAGACGTCGTGTAATTAGAAATCGGCCAAATTATTTCACTGAACTTAATGAAACAGATTTCAGAGCTCGATTTCGACTCTCTAGAACATCTGTTACTTATGTATTATCTTTGATAGAAGGAAACATAACTACAGTGACCAACTTGAGTACATTTTGTCCTATTAAAAATACCAATATATGTATACCTGATCATTGACTAAATTTTTCTTTCAGTAATTTCGCTATATCACCTATGAATCGATTGTTGTTAACGCTGCCCTACTGTGCTACAGGATCATTTTTAATAACATCTGAAGATTTTTGTGGTATAAGCAGAGTTTTAGCTTCTAGAATAATTTCAAATTTATCCAGAGCAATAGCAGAACTGAGAATAAGTGAGATTTCCAGTGAACTTACAACCCGTAAAAGAGGGATTTTATAACATAGCAAGATTTCCAAAAGTGATACGAACTATAGACTGCACTCATGTCAATATTAAATCACCAGGTATGACAAATAAAGTTATATTTTAATCAAAAAATAGTTTCACACCATTTTTGTAGATGGAGAAACTGCTGAATATCACAGAAATAGAAAAGGCAATTTTTCTATAAATGTACAAACCGTAGTTGACTCCAATCTGAGGATAATGGACACAGTGGCAAGATGTCCTGGTTCGTGCCACGATCAAAGCCTTTTCAATAGTTCACAAATCAAGCAGCGAGTAATCAACAAGGAATTTGGAAATGATTTTCTGTTAGGAGATAAAGTCTATTAGGACAGATAATATTTATTGACACCACTACACAACCCCGTTATCTTTTTATCATCTTTTTTTTCCCCAACAAGTGATACGAGTTTTTCAGTTTCTTCTCGAGTAAAGTTTACGCTTCTGTTCCGTTTTTATCCATTTCTACTATTCAGATTCACATACAAAATACACCACAATTCAGTGTCAACAGATGTCAACTATTAGAACAGAACCGTCAGGACTATGAAATAGGCAACGTTGCCACTCATTTCAACTGATGAGGTGTTAGATATCTATCTCTTAGATAATATAACAGGAACTTGGATGGTGAAACAGAAAACCTTTTATCAAACACTTTTATATAGTAGATATTATATCTACCAGATTGTTATCTAAAACCTTATCAATCAGTGGTGAAACAGGCACTTAGAATCGTTATAATGATAATTAGGAACTTGGTGATTTTTGTGGAGTGAATGAAGTTTGAAGTTTTTTACTTTTTTTTTTCTCTATGCGAAACGGGATCTTGAATGGGTGTGAATGAAATATTATCATGGTGAGTGAGATTTTTTCCACAAATAGCTCTCTATTTTGCTTTGTGTAAATATTCTTAGGTTTGATATCTATTTGATTGAATTTTCATATGCTTGGAACAAAACGCGAGAAAAAGTGATTTTTATGTAACAGGGGAGTAGCTGTTTAAGATGGACTCTCTCTTCTTTTTTGTGAATAAATAAAACGTTTTAGTTAAAAATTGAATTGAACTGTCCGATACTTGATGAAAATCCATATTAACAAAAATATATTACAGTTTCCTGTATGATTTTCACTTACAATGGGTTTACAAAACCGCGACACGTGTTTCGCTATTACAATAGCTTTTTCAAGCAAGATAAATAAATCACTATTCTATAATACGCTATTTATATACAAGTAGGTCGAACGTCTCTTACAATAAAGGTCCGACTTAGGTCCGATATTCGACCCATAATTTGTCCAAATACTAATTAGTTACCTGCGAAGATTATTCCTAGAAATAGAAATATTGGCCGGGAACATATTCAGCAATGGGGAGTTATTTAATTCGACCTGATCATTCAATAAATATTCTGAATTTTTCCCTCTATTGATTTCCAAGCTTTCTAGAAGGTTAAGTTTCCAACCTTTCTGCTCGAAATGCCTCATTTTGAACTCGTGGTTGAACTCATGCCCTTCCAGAATGAGGTGACTTGCATGAGTAGAACTTGTTTCTCCATTCAGAAAACTAGCTCTGTGTTCTCTTAGGCGAGTGTTGAAAGATCTTTCCGTTTGGCCTACGTAGTACATCGGACATGACCCACATGTTAATTCATAAATTCCTGATCTTTGTGACGATTCATTTTTGTCTTTATTATTTTTGATATATATCCCCAATTTATTATTAGTACGAAATGCTGTATTAATATCATTATTTTTCAAGAATCTAGAAATATTTACGCTTGGTTGGCCTAAATAAGTTATGGTTCTGTAAGTATCCGGCTCGGTATTGACTACTGGATACACGAGGGCTTGACGTTTTTGGATGATATACCTATCAAAAGAGTGTTTAATAATGTTTTATCAATTTTCCTTTTTTCATAGAAATTGTAATTTGTATTTTTTTGAATCGGGAGAGAAGAGAGACAAAAAATAATTCGCCTAATTTATACTTTTGGTATGAAAATTGAATGAGGTCGACTGTTCGGTTAATACCGAAACCTTTCGGCGACTCTGCCTATGCGTATAGTGGTATGGAAACACACACGGCATGAAAAATATTTGTTGATATATTTATGCCTGTATCTTGAGAGTAAGCTCCAATGCTGTAGTTTCTTTCAGCGTTATGGTATACGCTTATACAGTCGAATACATTAGAGAAACCGAATTTGTTTCATTCACTCTATCTTTTTCTAACTTGTAATATTAACATAAATAACATATTGATGACAATGAAATGTTTTTTTTCCAGTGGCCTACTAGTCACTCTGACTTACTTCCGTACCGATTCCAAAAAAGGCAAATCGCAGAAATCTCAAGCAACCTGCGAGGCTGTCGGTTCTAGCACCGTCAAGTTCTTCCTCATGCTCTTCTACAGGTTCTTCAGGCTCACCCCAGCTTACCTTTTCGTCTTGGGAGTTAACGAAATAATAATGAGATATCTCCACTCCACTTCTGTCTTTTCTCCTGCCATAATCGACCACATCAGCTGTAATAACTACTGGTGGCGAAACGCCCTGTATATCAACAACTTCTACCCGCAACACGATATTTGTATGCTGTGGTCCTGGTACATCGCCAATGACACACAGTTCTACGTTGTAGCGTCAGTTTTGTTGTTGATAGCAATAAGGTAAGAATACTATAATATTATTCTATGAGACAAATGTGTCCATTATGCGCAAGTATGAGTTTGTCGTAGATCATTCCGTTTTTTGGGAGCTGATAGATAACTATACATCTTCCATGACATTACATGGTGTGTCGTAAATGGAGTATTGTGTTGACAAAAATTCGTTTTTGGAGGATATGACATATAACCTTCTCAAGACAAATTTAAACAGTTTATAGATATTGATGATTTTGTAGCTAAAAAACAAAAAAATATGATTTTTCAAGTGAACGCCCTTGAAGTCATGGATAAGTTTTAGGCATGCAGGTACATTGATGAATACCTTAAAATGAAATACACAACTCTGTGATTTTTTGAATTGAACTGGCCGATACTACTTGATGAAAATCCATATTAACAGAAATATCACAATTTCCTGTAGGATTCTCACTGGGACACGTGTTTCGATATACGATAGCTTCATCAAGCGGGATTAAAATGCTCGAGAAAGCTATTGTATAGCGAAACACGTGACATAGTTTTGTAAACCCATCGTCAGTGATAATAGTACAGGAAACTGTAATATTTTTGTTTACTATAATATTTGTTTTGCTCAACTGTGATTGACCCCAGCTTGCACAATAATGGATCATTTCTTACTCGGAGGACAAAAAAATGATTTGAAGGGGTTCGGCTACCTTTCACTGCAGACTACTCGTGGTAATAACTTTTTTCTTCAGAATACAGAATAATGTTTCGAAATGATAGTTATAATTTTGATTATTAATTGAAAATTCAATCTTGCATATTGGGGCTATGTATACACTTGATGTGAAGAAATAAAAACAAAAAAGTTTCTAAAAACTCTATATTCCCACAAAAATATTCAAATCAATGAATTGGTTACATAAAATAAGCGACATATTGGATATCTAAAAAACTTTTGTTGTCTCTGTCTCAAAGGATTCATATTCAAAATGTCTAGAAAATCGATCGAAATATCGAATTCTCTGTGATAGGACAAATTACAAATCAAGACCATTCTGTTGATTTTGGCAATCATTTATATTATTTATTCTGCCGAAAATTCTCAAGGAGGCTACGGAACTCATTAACAATGTGAGGTTACGACAATCGTGAAACTAGTCAAAATTCACTCTTGCCTTGATCCTCTGCAAAATTAATTGTTTCGCGCGTACACTATAATGAATGTAAGCACTTGAAATTTGATATTCCAGTGGAAAAACCGATTCATGCCAGAAAACATTTGACCTCTAGGCGATCTCTGTGCGCTAATTTTAAACTTTGAGATCCATGAATGAATCCCAAATATACATCCATTTGACAATCGAAGATTAGAGCTTTCGGTTGTAATCCGGCAAACGTTTTTCTATCACCACATAATGAAATCGTTATATGCCAAACAGGCAGAGACCATTTCATTTCCAGTATGACAAATGCATTCGAAACGAGGACGTATTGTTTCATAAAACTTTTTGATATGTCCAGATGAACTATAGTGACATAATCATACGATAGAAAATAATTTGGATTATGTTGTCCGAAATGTTTTTTAATATCGGAAAGTTTACCTGTGTACCCACATTTTTTTAGAGGGCACCGGCGTGTGGGCTGACTTTCACACGATTCCTCATGCTGAAGAATTTTATCTTGTAGAAATGATCCGTTACATTTCCAGAAACAATAATACAAAATTCTGCTATACAAACGAAATGACATGGAAGTTTTTTCCAAAAGTAACCAACGCCTTGTTTCACGTATGTTATAATAACACAAATCACACAGCGGAGAGAACTTTCTATCCTTTTTGAAAAAATAAATGTTCTCATGAAACAAGGTTTTGTTCTTTCACGAAATCTAGTTGTTTGCAATTGAAACACTCCAACAAGTATTCTTCTGGCCCCTTCCGTACGTTGTGAATTAGACTTTTGAACGAGGGACCAATTGAAAACTCAAATGCCTTTCGAAATTCTTCATCAAGATAAATTTTTCTAGGCTTCACGAACGCGTATTCAAAAAATTTACTATTCGATTCAATAAGAGATGCACTTTTCTGCTCTATGGATCTAATCCATGGGAAATAAAAATGGACCATGTAACTAAAATTAGAAATAATAGCTCCAACAAGATTCCGAACAGTCGCAGTCCATGCCCACTTCTTCATTATTGGAGAATCTGTCAATTTTGGTAGAGGATTCACGGACAGCAATGGAATTGCACAAACATCTATTCGAAAACATACACTGATTGATTCTCTATCGAATGACGTTTTCTTTTCAACCACAAAATCTGCAGTTCTATTCATACTATAGGGTTGACATAATCTCCTTCCAGAACCTATCATATCTTTTCCGTAGTGTACTATGAATTCATGTGTTATTTCCTCATAACTTTTGCTATTTCCCAAGTGACAAATATTCAAATGGAAGTGTTCAGAAGACACATTCGATTGAAATGTTACGAAAAATATTCTGTATCCTTGTTTGTAGAGGAAATACTGTCTCTGCTGAGGTAAGCTAGTAGGATCGATGACAAAGGAGGGCACCTCCAAAATTTTTTCTTCGTGATATTGTCCGAAATGCCACGTCATGAGATATGTCGGTATTTTCGTGGCATTGGGACAAAGTGAACAGATATTTTCAACACTGATACAGATTTCTTCATGGCTCACTACCTGAGAGTAACTGAGAAGTTCTTCACAACCATCATATACGTTGATACAATGAAAAAGACACTCTTTAGCAATAAGCCCGAAAAGAGAAATAGTGCCGCCTTCAGTCATTGAACATCGTCCGCACTTCGTTTTTCCATTTGGTAACACTTTGACGGGTTTTACTGAAATGAATTTGTGGCATGAGTCACAGATCATATTTTCCAGGAGTCTGAGTTGAATGAAGGTTGTCATACTGATTCAAATTACGTTGAAATTGAATTTAGTAATTGCCACTTCGATTGCTTCACTAATCACCATAAGAACTACGGGTCAGTCAGTTCACTTAATTCTACAAAGGAACAACATAACCTAACTTTCACAGAAGCAGTGTTGTCACATCTAAAGTATTTATCTGAATATCCGATATTTCCATCCTAAGCAGACAATCAGATGTATTATTTCACAGTATCATACTTACATATATTGCTCTACCTGATTGGTCTAAATTCAAATTTAGACCAATCAGAAAGCTATCGGATCGTCGTACGTACGGATTTCGGATCTGTCTGAATCCAGCCTAACTGGAAAGTTCTTCACTAAGAATTTTTGGTAAAGGTAATAGATACTTTCTAGGAGTTTGAGTTGAATGATGACAGTCATATTGAATGAAATTAGTCAAACGGAATTTAATTATAATTGTCCCAGACGAATGTTTCACTTATCGGTTACAATTGCACGAGTGCATCAAAATTACCGATAAATTTGCAAGAAAGCGTGATATCTAAAAATTGCAAGAGTTTATTTTCATATTTTGGCGAAAGTGCCCGAGTCCGAACGACGAGGGCTCTTTTACAAAATGTGAAAATAACCGAATGCAATTTGTATAAGATATCATGCTTGAATGCAAAATTATCTGGTCATTTTTATGCACGAATGTAATTCATTGGAATATTTCACGAATAAAGAAATTCTCAAGTAAATGTTATTTTTTGTTCATTTATACTTTCCTCTATAGATTGTATGGAGCACTCACCAAAAGCGAAATGTTTTTCTATTTTTGAAGTCTATCTGACATTTATTTGTGTTGTTTACTGACGTCTAGCGATACGGTTTCAAATGTGTTGTGATGGTGACTTGATACAATGCAATAACCGCTGTAAGTTTTCGATGATTGCATTGCTCTTATGGGACATTTTATATATGAGGGAAAAATACTCTAACACAGTTGTAGCCTATTTCATTCTTTGCTGTAGACTTTTTATTCATTTTGCAGCTAATTAGTTTTTCAAGCAATTTTTGTAGTATTTGGCAGTATTTATCACATTGTCATATATTAATATATTTCCAAGTTTTGTGTTGGACATTCTTACAACTTATAATGGATGTGGTTTCAAGTTACATATAATACATACATATATAAAACGGAATGCCTATGAGGGAAATATTCGCCGATAGAAGTGACAACAAGCCATTTCTGCAAAGATAAAAAATAATGTATAAAATGAAATCACAACCACATAGACACTGTTGCCACAGCTGAGTTAATCTGAATATCCGATATTTTCATTCTGAGTAGACGATCAGATGTAATTAGGAATTTCTTTCGGCAAACAGTATCGAAGCTAAATGATTAGTCCACATAGGCCTCACAGCAAAAATGACAGCGATAACATTGACATCAACACACGCGTAGGTATTGAGGAGAGTCTCGAAATATTTTCGTGGAATTGTTCAAAAAAAAATGATCAATGGCAATTTGTAGATGAACTCAAACTCGATCAAACTTGGGATCGAAAATATAGAAACTTGTGAGAATCTCATGCACAGGATAGGTAACTATAAAGAATATTTTCTGAAAATGCACCCTGAAGGGTTTTTGCATAATCCAGCTATTTTGATTACTTATGGCAACTTTTGTCGAAACAGGACTTTTCATTTGGACTGACTGAGAGACCCCGCTATCCATTTCACTGTACAATTCTCCAGTCGCTATAATAATCCACTTTATATATATATATATATATATATATATATATATATATATATATATATATATATATATGTGTGCTGGCTGGAACTTCCGGTTGATCCGCATCTGGAATGATTTTCTTGTCTACGTTTCGGCTCCCACTTCGGAGCCATTTTCAAGACTGAGTGACCTTGCGTCTAGGTCTGAGTTGTCTTACTAGCTGGCTATCATCACTGGACATCGAGGATTGAAGGTTGGTGGGATTTAAGGGTCCATCAGTAATTATGGCAGGATCAGGGATCGGACGGTCGATGGGAGGTTCGAACGGATTAGTTCCCAAGTCGGAGTAAATAGAAGTATGTCGGACCAAGAGTGGTTTCCAGGTATTGGGGAGTCTTTGAGAATCGTCGCGTTTATTGAGACAGTTGGGACGTTTTTCGATTTCAATGGCTTCACGGGTAACTCTGGTTTGGAGAGTTTTGGCTGTGGCAACGGTTTTGGTGTTTTTGAAATCTATTTTGTGGCCTGTTTCTAAATGATGCTGAAATAATGCTGAGTTTCTGTCAGAATTACGGACTGCTAGTTCGTGTTCATATGCTCTACAGGATACTCGTCGGTTGGTCTGGCCGATGTATGTTTTGGGACAGTTAGAGCATGGTATTTCATATATTCCTTGGGTGTCATTGGGGATTGGGTCTTTGGGTGTTCGAAGGTAGGTGGATATTTGGTTGTTAGCTGTGAAAATGGTTTTGATGTCATGTCGTGTCAGAATTCGACTTATTTTATCTGTAACACCACGGATATATGGAAGGAAAGCCTTCTGTCGTTCAGGTTCGTCCTTCGGGGGTCTATATATATATATATATATATATTATTTCCCGGCGGGACATTTTCGGGCTGGTAAATACCTGGTAGGTATCGAAAAATACCCGCTCGGTCCCTGTATCTATAGTAACGATTGTAAAAATGTACATTTGTCATCTTGACAGGCATAAATACTGAATTTTAAACGTCGTTGTTTTAACTCCGGAAATATTCTACCGAATTACACTCGTACATCAAAATAAACCTGATAATTTTCCATCCAAGCATGTTGTCAGTAAAAAACTGCATTCGGTTATTTTCATATTTTGCTAAAAGAGCCCTCCTCCTTCAGAATCGGGCTCTCTCGACGAAATATGAAAATAAACTCATGCAGTTTTTAGACAACATGCTTTCATGGAAAATTATCGGTAATTTTGAAGCACTTGTGTAATTACTCACGAATATTTCCATCGTATGTTGCAAATCCCAGTTGAAGCGGGACATTTTCGATCAATTACAGCGATAAATTCCCGGCGGGACATTTTCGGGCTGGTAAATACCCAGTAGGTATCGAAAAATACCCGCTCGGTCCGTGTATCTATAGTAACGATTGTTGAAATGTACATTTGTCATCTTGACAGGCATAAATACTGAATTTTAAACGTCGTTGTTTTAACTCCGGAAATATTCTACCGAATTACACTCGTACATCAAAATAAACCTGATAATTTTCCATCCAAGCATGTTGTCAGTAAAAAACTGCATTCGGTTATTTTCATATTTTGCTAAAAGAGCCCTCCTCCTTCAGAATCGGGCTCTCTCGACGAAATATGAAAATAAACTCATGCAGTTTTTAGACAACATGCTTTCATGGAAAATTATCGGTAATTTTGAAGCACTTGTGTAATTACTCACGAATATTTCCATCGTATGTTGAAAATCCCATATGAAGCGGGACATTTTCGATCAATTACAGCGATAAATTCCCGGCGGGACATTTTCGGGCTGGTAAATACCCGGTAGGTATCGGGAAATACCCGCTCGGTCCGTGTATCTATAATAACGATTGTTAAAATGTACATTTGTCATCTTGACAGGCATAAATACTGAATTTTAAACGTCGTTGTTTTAACTCCGGAAATATTCTACCGAATTACACTCGTGCATCAAAATAAACCTGATGATTTTCCATTCAAGCATGCTGTCAGTAAAAAAACTGCATTCGGTTATTTTCATATTTTGCTAAAGAGCCCGTCCGTCAGAATCGGGCTCTCTCGACAAAATATGAAAATAAACTCATGCAGTTTTTAGACAACATGCTTTCATGGAAAATTATCGGTAATTTTGAAGCACTTGTGTAATTACTCCCGATAAAGCTAAATCAAGTCAGATAAACGATTCCAAGAGTCACCTTGGTTTGTGACAATAAATGCAATTTTGACGGCGAAAAATGGTTGAACGAGCATATAAATGTCACTTTTGACTTTACAGTTATTAGGTGGAAAATATATTTGAATCTATAAAAATCTAGTATCGTGCAGAATCACTATAACCACCACGAAAGTTAAGCACTATCGATCTCAGGCAATTATTGGAGTCACACATCCCCCAACAACTGTCCTCGATCGATGAAATATGCTTACCTTTCTTGAGAATATATTGGGAAAAACCATAGTTGAAACTCTGATAACCACAACACCAAACCTCTATCATTGGCTCCAGACGCACGTTTGTCTATTCAAATTAGCATCTTCAGAAGAAGAACTTGGTATTACCTGCATGATTCTTCCTGAGAAGAATATCTATGAAGGAACTTGTTTTTCCATTATTCTTATCAAATTTTTGATATTAGACTAAATAGCGGCTCTGTTCCACCTTTTCTAGTATGATACAAACGAATAAGCTGTATGACTTTAGCTCGGATTTGAAGGCCGTTTTTTTCGGAATTCCTTCCTGACTTTTTGCGTGGCGCGAGTGGCTAGCTTCTTCAGAGGCCCATATATTTTGAGTTAGACTCCAATAACTGAAATAAGCTATTTGTAGAGTTTCAACACTGAATTTTTCTATTCGTCTATATCTGATAAGAAATGAATGCTCCTTGAAACAATTTTTTTAGCTCGCCGACTTTGACCATTTTTCGATGTACAACTGATTCAGAATATTCCTGATGATTCATATCACGTGATATGAATCGTAACTGGCTACCCCTCTAAAAAGACAAAATTCAATGTCAAATCTCAGATCTTTGAAAGATTCTCGAAAGGGAGCATAGAAGATGAATATTTGTGAATCAGTTATGAGAATGGAAGGTTTTAGTTTCCAAATTGTTAACAAAAATGAGTATAACTTCGCGGCCAAAAAATGGCTTTCAGAAGGATTCAAACTTCTACTTGAAAATGAAATCATTTCGTCGCGACCACTCTACATAACACGCATGTAATCTTTCACTCGAGAACATCTGAACAGATATTGCCAAAAAATAAATTCAATATGTAGAAAAATAGTATTCACAATCACGCGAAAATGTGCTTATTTCTGACATACTTCCAAGTTGGGGGGTGACAAATTGTTCACTCAGAAAAAAACGAAGTCTGTAAAACACTTTGCTGACCACTTGGCACTTTAACTACCTTGTCTTCTATTATTTGGAGCTTCATCCTGCCCATCGGAATTTATGAAGTGCTTAGATTGCCACTAACGTGTAAAGCTATTGCACATTATCACAGTAATGAACAGACAGAAAGGATATGTAGAAAAATAAAACGTTCTTTGATTGACCAGCTGACGAACGTTAATCCTCAAAAGTCGAAACTCGAGCAAGCAATGGATCAACGAGGCCTTACCTTTAAACGTGTGAATCGTAGCACGGTGGCCCGAAAGGGAATTGATCCCCGTCTTCCTCTTGATAGGCGGACGTGCTTACCTCTACACTACTGAGAAACACTCAGTGTCTTCCTCAAAAACCACAAACCTGTTCAACAACTTGCATACTAGTTTCCAGAAGTTGTACGTTACCGTTTTATTATTTAAACATGAGGGACATTTATGAGATATGATTGACATGCCAAACGCATTATCGACACTAGAGAAGCTGATTTGTAAAACATTTTAACCGCTACGTCGGCAAGTGATATTCACACAGAATGACACTATTGACATTTGTGGAAGAGTCGTAAAATTATTTCATGTGCAGTACCTTCTTCAAACACAAAATGTTTCGAATTTAATCTTACCAAAGATTACTTCTTGTTCATTCAAATGAATGATTTCGAATGAATGTTAGTAGAAACTATTCTATTACTATACACTACAAAATTTGCTCACTTCAGCCTTATAGTAAGCGTTAGCAATATATTTTTCTCAACAGAAATGATCCACTTTTCGCTTCAGTATTTAATATACTATTGTTGAGTAATAACTTCAAGAAAATCGAAGTCTATTCACTTTTGAATTGAAAAAATACTGAACAATTCGAAAACATTTGTATTATTCCTTGTGTTCAGATGTTACTTTTTTTCAGGTCTATCCTTACCTCACCGGGTAATTCATCTATTTGAAGTGATGATTGAAATGATAAATAATGTTCATGTTATGCTTATACATTCTTTGCAATTTTTTTCTCCATATGCTAGTTTTTTTGAATATTTTCTATTTCTTGTAACTAACATATCACCCTAAATGAGTAAAGTAATCTCGGCGAGAATATTGAAGGAAGGTTTCAAATCATACGATAAACATACTCGATCATTCTCTCATGAATAATAGTAGTAGTAGATGTGATTTATGGTATCACATACCAAAAGCCATCGACTTCTCTCGAAGTCCTTCAGCAAGTAGGCTTGTTACTAACTCCTTACGCCATACCTCAGGAGTAGCATATTTTTTATGCGCGGACCCGTCAATCATGAACCGTGGCAGACTCCCCAACATGACAGAGAAATTCTTTTGAAGAAAAATCTCTGTCCCTTTGGTGAAGCTAATGCGGGATCTTCAGGTTCATATAACAGACTGAATTTCTAGAATTTCTAAAATGAAAATAATCATACCTGCATTTCCAACAGGTTTACCCATAGCTATAGAGAATACAGAATAATATTTCGAAATGATACAAATAATTTTGATTATTAATTGAAAATTCAATCTTGCATATTGAGGCTATGTATACACTTGATGTTGAAAAAATAAAAACAAAAAAGTTTCTAAAAACTCTATATTTCCACTTAAATAATCATTTGTTTCAAATCAATGAATTGGTTACATAAAATAAGCGACATATTGGATATCTAAAAAACTTTTGTTGTCTCTGTCTCCGAGGAATCATATTCAAAATGTCTACAAAATCGATTGTTGATTTTGACAATCATTTATATTATTTATTCGGCCAAAAATTCTCAAGAAGGCTACGGTACTCATTAATAATGTGAGGTTACGACAATTGTGAAACTAGTCAAAATTCACTCTTGCCTTAGTCCTTTGCAAAATTCATTGGTTTGCTAATACACTGTAATGAATATAAGCACGTGAAATTTGATATTCAAGTGGAAAAACCGATTCATGACAGAAAACATTTGACCCTTAGGCGATCTCTGTGCGCTAATTTTAAACTCTGAGATCCATAAATGAATCCTAAATATAGATCCATTGGACAATCGAAGATTAAAGCTTTTGGTTGTAACCCGGCAAACGTTTTTCTATCACCACATAATGAAATCGTTATATGCCAAACAGGCAGAGACCATTTCATTTCCAGTATGACAAATGCATTCGAAACGAGGACGTATTGTTTCATAACATTTTTTGATATGTCCAGATGAACTATAGCGACATAATCATACGATAGAAAATAATTTGGATTATGTTGTCCGAAATGTTTTTTGATATCTGAAAGTTTACCTGTATACCCACAATTTTTTAGAGGACACCGGCGTGTGGGCTGACTTTCGCACGATTCCTCATGCTGAAGTATTTTTTTTTGCAGGAATGATCCGTTACATTTCCAGTAACAATAATACAAAACTCTGCTATATAAACAAAATGGAATGGTAGATTTTTCCGAAAGTAGCCAAGGCCTTGTTTCACGTATGTCAAAATAACAAAAATTACACAGTGCAGAGAACTTTCTATCCTTTTTGAAAAAATCAATGTCCCTATAAAAATGGGTTTTTCCTTTCATGAAATCTAGTTGTTTGCAATTGAAACACTCCAACAAGTATTCTTCTGGCTCCTTTCGTACGTTGTGTATTAGACTGTTGAACGAGGGACCAATTGAAAACTCAAATTTCTTTCGAAATTCTTCATCAAGATAAATTTTTCTAGGCTTCACGAACGCGTATTCAGAAAATTTACTATTCGATTCAATAAGAGATGCACTTTTCTTCTCTATGGATCTAATCCATGGGAAATAAAAATGTACCATGTAACAAAGAGTCGCAGTCCATGCCCACTGCTTCAATATTGGAGAATCTGCCAATTTTGGTAGAGGATTCACGGACAGCAATGGAATTGCACAAACATCTATTTGAAAACATACACTGATTGGTTCTCTATCGAATGACGTTTTCTTTTCAATCAAAAAATCTGCAGCTCTGTTCATCCTATAGGGTTGACACAATCTCCTTCCAGAACTTATCGTATCTTTTCCGTAGTGTACTATGAATTCATGAGTTATTTCCTCATAACGTTTGCTATTTCCCAAGTGACGAACATTCAAATGAAAGTGTTCAGAAGACACATTTGATTGAAATGTTACGAAAAATATTCTGTATCCTTGTTTGTAGAGGAAATACTGTCTCTGCTGAGGTGAGCTAGTAGGATCGATGACAAAGGAGGGCACCTCCAAAATTTTTTCTTCGTGATGTTGTCTGAAATGCCTCGTCATGAGGTATGTCGGTATTTTCGTAGCATTGGGACAAACTGAACAAATATTTTCAACACTTATACAGATTTCTTCATGGCTCACTACCTGAGAATAACTGAGAAGTTCTTCACAACCATCATATACGTTGATACAATGAAAAAGACACTGTTCAGCAATGAGCCCGAAAAGGGAAATAGTGCCACCTTCACTGTCTCCAGTGATTGAACATCGTCCGCACTTCGTTTTTCCATTCGGTAACATTTTGACGGGTTTTACTGAAATGAATTTGTGGCATGAGTCACAGATCATATTTTCCAGGAGTTTAAGTTGAATGACGGTTGTCATACTGATTTAAATTACGGTCAAATTGAATTGAGTGTTTGCCACTTCGATTGTTTCACTAATCACTCTAAGTACTTCTTGTCAATTCACTCAATTCAACAAAGAAACAACATAACCCAACTTGTCCATGAAGCAGTGTTTCACAGAAGCAGTGTTGTCACATCTAAAGTATTTATTCGAATATCCGATATTTTCATTCTGAGCAGACAATCAGATGGAGTATTCCCTATAGATTATATGTTAGGGACTTTCGTGCTACGAGCCTTTACACCGCGACCTTTACAGATCTATTGTGTTTGTCCTCGAGATCGTTTAGAGTTCTTTGTCTAACCCTGTCTTCTTTACGAGACTCCACAGGCTAGTTCTTAGAACTCCCATGAATTTGGGAGCTCTTGGTTTTTCTTCTCCCAGCGTTAGAAACCTTTGTCTTGACAAGCCCTCGCAGTGGCATAGTATGTGTACTGATGTTTCCTCTTCTTCCTGACAGAACCTGCATAGCATTTCTTCTGCCAGGCCTATTGTACTCATATGTTTATTGAGCCTACAGTGCCCTGTGAGAAGTCCTACTACTATTCTAGTAGTGTTCCTCTTCTGGCCTAGTAGATAGTCTGTGAATGTTGGCAGCGGTTGTTTGATAAACTCTTTGGCCTGTCTCATTCCTGGTGCATTGTTCCACCAATCTTGAGACTTCTGCTGAATCCATGATTTAGTGTTTGTTTTTAGTACAGCTTTTGCTATACCGCAATATGGTTCTGGGCCATTCAGGGCCTTACTTGCTCCTTCTCGGGCTAGTGTATCGGCCTCTTCATTGCCTCTATAACCTGTATGTGCTGGTACCCAGGCTAAGGTCAGTCTGTTCTGACTGCCCAGCTCTTTTAGGGCGTCTATGCAGTCCCAAACAAGTTTTGAGGTAACTTGCATTGAGTTGACTGCTTTTATTGCAGCTTGGCTATCTGAGTATATGACAATGTTTTTTCCTGAAAAATCATGCCTTATTAGCTCTTGTGCACAATGGTGTATTGCAACGATTTCCGCTTGAAATATCGTCGCATATTTGCCCAAGCTCAATGAGATTTTCATCTTCGGCTTGGTTCCGTAAATGCCGGCTCCTGCACCTTCATTCGTTTGAGTATTCCCTATAAACACAGTATCGATAAAGAATAATTCAAGATTAGTCAGTTTTCACAAAGCGGCATAATGATAACACATCTTACTCATATGCATTACAAATTATGGATTGGTCCTAAGAGAGAGAGAGAGAGAGACTGTGGAATGAGCAAGATAAAATACTTCAAGTATTACCTTGGAGCGAATTATCTCCTCAATGTAGCAGATAAAAGAGAGGTTGAGAAGGATAGAGTAATTCAAGTATTAAAATATCATTCTGTCCTTCACAATATCACTTCAATGTGCATATCCTTTCTCACTCTACTCTAATGTATCCTGCATCATGTTATATGGAAACTGTCATAAAGGCCAGTCCACTAGTTGTAATTTCTATGATCTTACCCAATAGCATAAAAATGACAGCGATAATATTGATATTTATTTATTTAGTTCAATACATCCAGCAGACCCTAGGGCAGGGCCAATTGAAGCTGTAAAATATGTTTGTATTGTTACTTGTACCAATGCACATGGTAATCAATTTCTAATTGAATTGCTCATTTTACGATTGGATTGTGTGAACGATAAGAAAAATATATCTACACTAGAAATTCAATTTGAACTTTCAGAGATGGTTGTCAAGGGAGAATATAAGTGATGCAGTGTATTGGGGACAGAAATATGTATGGTACTAATAGTTCGTGAGATAAGACGAGGCTCATTGAAATATAGGTGAGACAATGATGTCAAGGAATGTATTTGATTATTTATTATTTTAAAAATGGCTCCTCAATGAAATAATATCGAATTCCTCCAATAAGGATTCATAATTATAGCCTCTATCAGGTTAAATACCATATTTTATGAAACAAGCCAATTTTAAAAAGTTTTTCTGGAAGTTTTCTAGGGCAGATATGTACCAAATAACACTGCAATAATACAACTTACTACTAACTTATGAGAACTACCCTATATCCATCCAACAAAGAGAGTAACCCAACAAACAACTATAGATGCGTGATCAACGCGTGATCGAAGCATGATCACCACATACATTTGCATGTATTGGGTAGGCTAAACACGCCTCCTTACGCTGGTCAATCGAAATCAAATGCAATCGACTGGTGGAATTCGCGCAACAGTGTCGGAGTAGTCAGTTGCGTTTTAACGCTTGTTGTATGTAGATATATTGTAGTTTGGAGTTTGAAATTTTCAAAATGTTAAGTACTGATACGGCGGAAGAAACTGCTAATATGTGTTCCTACAGTCCACTCCTAACAAGACCAAGAAACTGCACCTTAAAAAATACAATTTCGGTCGTTCCTTAGTGCGACTCTGTACGATCAGCCTTGTCTGAGTTATCAGGTGCACAATGCATGATAATGTTTTGGACCGCTCCTTTGCTTGGATGGACAGAGTATAGATGCTTTTACGGGAGTCAAGCGATTTGAGATCTCGACAATTTCTTATGAAAAGTCAAGATTTTCAATGGATTTTTATATAAAATTGTCGATGTGACTCGAGAAAGTTGGTTTCTGATCAAAGCACACTACCAAATCCCTTGACTCCTTTACACGAACCAATTCATGAAGTACTTAATCGAATTACGTGTGAAAGTCATCACTTTGCTTGCATTTGTCAATATTCAAGTTGAGCCAGTTCGTGAGAGAATGTAGATCTTCCTTCAATGTGTTATGGAAAGTTCCATTTTCCATTTCCCGGTAAATTTTCATTTCATCAGTAAACAAAAGGTTGTGTGAGAGAATATTGTCAAATATATCATTAACAAAGATTGGGAATAATAATGGTTTCAGAGTCGAGTGGTATCCGAATATTGGTTCAAGTTTACGAGCTTTTCCAGCGATTGATGATGGGGAACACTATGAAAGGCTTCACTTAAATCGGTGTATATTACATCTACTTGATTTCGCCTGTTGAGAGAGTCTGATATGAATTCTATGGAAATATATTAATTTGTAGCTGTATTTCGTGATTTGACGAAGCCATGTTGATATATAGATAATGAGGAACGTATGTGATTATATATTACTTTTGAACGACTGATCTTCAAACATTTTGAGAACACTGATATTAAGCAATAGGTCTGCGATTTTGAATATGCGTTGCTTTCCCAGATTTGTAAACAGGGTAGACTCAACTCAACACACGCACAGATATCGAGTGGAGTCTCAAAATGTTTTCTGAACCATGCCAAATACATAGAAAATATGGAAACTTGTGATAGTAATTGTCATGCTCTTGTAAAGTTAGCTACAGAAAAATCTTCTGAAAGTGCATTCTGAAGGGTAACGAGGGAGGCATTCAGTAGTACAAAAACTCGCAGATGCCAGATTAGTTTTCAGATTGCCATCTTCGAAAATGATATGAGCAGAAAAAACTTTTGAGGAAAAACAAGTGTCAAAATATGTAACAGAGACTAATAATTATTGTAACACCTAACTGATATCACTGACACTCATGCAAAGTAGGAACCTTCACGAGGAGATATTACTACTACCTACATAATTCTTCCTGATAAGGAGATCTATGATAAGTATTTTCATAAATATTAATTCTTTTATTTTTTTGATAGTAAAATTTGAGTTATACGAGAAGTTGTTGACTGATATAGGACATAGGTTGTTTGAAAGGGACTGTTTTTCAATTGATGCTTTAACTTTTCGTGCTTACATACTTAAGAAGTCTACTCATCTACACTTACTTGTTTATATTTCAATATAAATCCTCAACTTTTTCAGGTTAAAAAATCATTTTGGTTTACCAACGAGTGCAGTCTTTTCACCCTTTTGTTGTGAGTCTGGAAACTTATTTGACATCTACCGCAATGATTTACCCTCAGAAGTTTTGAGTGAACGCAAATTTATATCACTCCTCTTTTGGTATGGTCGATGTTTTCTGAACAGTATATATCTTCTGATGAAAACTTTTTTATTTTATTGAGATATCTACATCTAGCACAGTATTTAACAAAATATCTCTAAAATCCGCTTGGATATTGGTTCCGTTCCCAGCAGTTTGATATGAAAATAAAATACACTGGTAAGTTGCCAAGTTGCAAATTAGTATGCGATTGTATTTTCGAATATTCTGCGAGTGGCAACACAGCTCCTAGAACGAATGCTGATCAACATTATCACCAATTCGACTAAAACTGGTAGGAAATGACTAGACTACCGCCAAGCCGGTTGTTAAACATTCAATATATTCATTTCAATAGGGAATGTGCATGATTTTTTCATGTCATAATTAGACGAATACATCTTCATGACGTAGAAAAGTATATAAATGGGCTTGAAAATATTCAAACTATTTTCCTTTCGATAATGTCAAGTAACGTTTCCCATATTCGTTTACTCGGAGCATTTCAGTTTCAATTGCCAGGCAGATCATGAAATAATCTAAAACAACTTCTTACTTGAGTGTTGTATGGTTGAAGTGCAGAAATATTTCAGAAATATACCCGATAAAGTGTCTTTTCGTATGCAAAAATACGAAAACGATGGCGTAAGATATTAAGAATGGATAGTGTATCGCCAAACTCGTGTTTATATTGTTGTGAAGATCTTTTCAACGTATGTGTGCTATATTTATATACCAGAGTGAATTAATCAGAAATAAGCTCCGGGTTACTTACTTAGCAGTGAAAAATTCTGTTTCGAAATAACCTAACCTAGTTTACGAACCTATCGGAATATAGATTAATACTATACGTACATCTCTGTTGTGGGCATTTATGAATGGCAATCCATGTTATGGACTCAAATACATGATATAACATAACACCACGTAGCTTTCACTCAATTGTTCTCCTCGTACGTGAAATCGAGATTTGATGCGAAATATATCATTAACGTATTGTTGGTGACATGTCCAATTGTTTTCGGATAACGCCATTTTCAGTTATCGTTTTAGATTCACTACAAATCTTGTTTCACGTGCCGATGAATCTACGGTTGTGTTGTCACATTTTGTTTCGACCAACGGTGTTGCGTTTTGTAAGTTTGAATATCCTCCTTCCAAATTCTTTGATTTTTATATGATATTTAATGTGTTCGAGTAATAACTTAATGGAAAAATAACTTTCAATAATGAAGAAAAATTTTTGGGAGACATTTAAAAGTTATGCATATTCTTTGCCGATTCTCCCACTGATACGAAATATATTGGATAAAGGTCGTATCCAGTGAAGTAGGTATTTATTTCGGAGTTTTTTTTCATCTAAATGTATTGGATCAAGGAGAGGGAAATCTTGGTCTTCGTTTAATATTTGGCTACTAGCAGAAAAAAATCAGAGAGAAGTTCAAACCCCGTGAATCCCCTCTGGCTACGTCAACGACTGTGAAATTTTGACTCTAGATTTTTCTTGATCGAAGGGACAATGGAAGAGATTTCTCTCTCGAAACTATTTATTTACCTGAAAACAAAACTCAACACACAACTTAAACACAGTGGCCTTTTCTGTTGCGCTACAACCTGAGTAATAAATTCTCATTCAAACAGAATAATGTTGGAAGTGTCAAGAACAAAAAAAAATTTCAATAATCCTATTCTATAAATGCCTTGCGCTGTCCGCCTGTTTGCCGTAAAATTCAGCAAAAAATTCTAGCGCATCTTGCGAGAGAACCAAGTACTAGTTTTCCGGCAACGCCTGACCTTGTGCCTGTTTTCAGTATATGGCCCAGTCAACACGAATCTAGAATTGAAAATGTTGTTTATAATTATTGTACAAACTCAAAATTCTTTCTAGGGTTACTTTCTGTGAGCAGGATCTATGAAACCTCCATATTATTCTGTGTTATTTCCAATTTTGCCCCCATATTGACTATTGCTCACAAGTTGAAGGGGTCCTAAAAATATGATCTAGGGCTTAGATTTGGAATGATGCCTAGAAAAATGAGCAAAAAGGTTTCATCCATAAGTGAACTAATAGTTATCAACAAATTAAATAGTCAAAAAGGGGGTCCGATCTTTAGTAAATAATATGACAACCGTTGATATTAGGCGAATTCTTCAAACAGATTCTGGAAGAAGGTTAAATTTCCAATAGAAAAGTTTCAATCACCGGAATTCCACCACTTGTTTCAACCATTTCAATTCCTTGATGAAAATGGAGTTCCGCACAACGTTTGCTTATCCATTGCACCACCATGCAAGTGATCGTAACATGTAAAATCATTGCTTTCGACTAGCGAAGATCGACTTGAAAAAGATCTCGGTGTCCCCACACTTGAAGAAAAAATTTGTTCTTGAAAAATAATTTGTTCATTGACTTTTATAAAAATGAGCGTTTTGGTAATGATCAATTTTTTTCAAGTTTCCATTGATATGTGACATGTGATATCTCGTTAACGAAAGCCATCATAAATATTTCGCTTCTTGGAGACTTTACTACAAGTAAAATTCACGAGATTTCATTATCTCGGTGTTTATAGTCTTGTTATTTTTGAATGTTGATGATAACAAAATAATTCAAAATCGAAAATGGAGCCTAAATTTTTTTTATTATTCTTCACGTTCATATTGATGTTTTACCATTCAATAATGCTATGAAATTACATAACTTCAAAATTTCCGGTGTTACTCGTTCGAAAAAAAAATTAGGAATTGAAATAACAATAATTTTGTTTGGCAAAACATTTTTTCATTTCAATTGTTAAGAAATATGATGATTCTTCACAAAGAAAAAAATTCTTCGAACATTTTTTGACTGTTCTAAATTGTTTTTTCAGTTTCTTAATAATTCGAACAAAATATTCCGAAAAGGATTTTTGCGAAAAAGGTTAATTTCAGATTCTTTACAAAATGGGTAATGAAAATTGATTTTCTTTATTCCATCTGACTTTCAATGAAAAATTTGTTAAAAAAAAATTTATCATGTGCTCATTTGATTTTTGTAAATAGAAACTAAAATCTCAAAAACAAGCGTATTCTGAAAATGTCATAACGTGTAAAATATTAAAAAAAATATCTCCTGGCATTCGCTTGTTTTTGAAATTTGATTTTATATATGGAAAAAAATATGAACTCGTTAGAAAAAATTTTAAAACAAAATTTCTACCAATAGATCAAATGAAATGTTAACAAAAATTAATTTTCATTACCAATTTTGTAAAGAATCTGGAATATTTTTTACTGAGAAGGAGCATTTTCGGAATATTTTGTTCAAATAATTCAAAAACTGATAAAGAAAGTTTAGATCAATGAAGAAAATTCCTCACGAGTTTTTTCTTTGTGAAAAATAATTATGTTTTGGCAATTAAATGAAAAAAAAATGTTTTTCTGAACGAAATTACTAATGTCTCATTTCATACATTTTTTTCAGACGAATAACATCGAAAACTTGAAAGTTATGCAAAACATCAAGGTCGCGAAAAAATAATCAAATGTTTTTTTTATAGGATATTTTCGAACCCTTTTCAGTGGCATAAATAAAATAGCATTTGAAATAATTAATAATTTGATCCATACGTGATAAAAGAGACTTTGAAATATTGGATATTGATGATGCGGTGGTTTCTGCAAGAATCGAGTATTACAGAGAAATCTGTTATTGTGCCATTTTGGGTGTATCCATAGTTTATCCAAACGAGAGTAGATAGAAAACAACGACTTTTATATACCGGAAACTATTGCGCTATATTTCTGTAAGGGTTGTCGACCTCAACTATACATCAAAAGTGGATAGATTAGAGAGAACTGACAGAACTGTCAAATCCACAAATACTGAATAGGGAATATGCATTATATTTAAATGTTTCAGATTTCTTTTCTCAAATCTTCATTATCATTAGATAACAATAAGAAGGTATTTTTTTTTCAGTTATTTATGAAAGTGAAGAATTAGGGGGGAAAATTCAACCTCACAGAACGCGTCGCCACTTGTGATAGGATAGTTCACTTTAAACAATAATTCGAATATTCTCTATATTGCATGCATATTTCTTACTTGTATTATCGACGAGTTGGGGATAGATTTTCCTTATCTGGATCGATTGATACAAACAAACCAGTAATAAATATTGTTGTTATTTATTCATCCCAATAAACTACAAGAGTTTTTGACGGGGATATGTAGGTATACATGTAAAAAAATTACGTAACAAAGCAAATAACAAATTAACATAAATAATTAACAGTAGAATGATCTTGAACTGATTGTGGAATATAATTCGAAATCAAATCTCAGCAGTTCAAAAGATATTTCTTCAAATGTTTTTTGAATAAATGATTTATTCAGAAGTTTTTTGGATGCTTATAAATTCCTTGTTCCAGATAGTTCAAATTATAAATATATTTTATAGCTTTGTTTTTTTTATGGTTTCATTAATGACTTGTTGATGTTGAGCATCCCCCAAATAGATAAAGAATGCTGTATATTCCGTTTCATAATATAAATCCTTTAATTAGAACGTTTGGCTAATTTACATTTTACATTACAATGGTTACAAATATATCGATACATAGAATTAATTCTCTTAGCTTGAAATGAAATGAGTTCCAAACTGCACAATTGAATCTAACATATTCTTTCATATTAGGTATGTGTATGTTGTCACAAAAAAATATTTACACACATATGTATACACATATATACAACACCTACATATGAACAGTGATAAATATTTAAGAAATAAGTATATGCTGAAAAATCTCTTATTTCAAATAAAACAACAATTAAGGGAGAAATTTTCTTTCTAAATCAATATTGTATCATCTGCAAATAATTTCATGTTCCCAAAAAGTTTTGATTCAGATATAAAACCAATATAAATTGAAAACAGAACTGGACCAAGAATAAAACCTTGAGGAACTTCATAAGTTATTCTTTTCAGAGAACTTTTCCATTGTAATAATATAGAAAATGTTTTCTATTGAATAAGTAGTTTTAAAACCATTTCTGAATTTTTTTTTGATTTCAATGCGAAATAGTTTTTGGAGTAGAATTGCATCATGATGCACGGTATCGAATGCTTTTCGCAAATCCAGAGACAACAGACTACATTTTTTATTTCTGTCAATTTCAAGTTGAATCTTATGTAGCTAGTGTTTCTAGAGCTGTGGTTCCTCTGTTTCTGCGAAAACCATATTGCCCTTCATACAGTAAATTATTGTTTGCAAAAAATGGAAAATGCGAATATTCACAATTTTTTTCAAACATTTCAGAAAGAACCAATAGAACAAAAATTGGACGATAATTATTAGGATCATATTTTTTTTAATAACTCTACTTCTCTTGCCACCAAAATTCCAACAGATCTGCAACAATGTGATCTTAAAAATATACTAATTGAAAAATTCCTACCCCACCGCTTGATAGATAAACTTCTCTTCAGCATTTTTTCCTCTGTTAACAATTATATTACTCAACCTACTTCTCCAACTCGAGTTCTCCACCATATATTGAAGTTAACTACCAAATTACTTGATGTGTTCAAAATCGAAACTATTGAATTTGCTAAGAGATGCATCAAAACTGTCAAAAAAGTTTTCATTGAAACTTAATTTGAATTCAACAATTTTGAACGTAGAATATTGTCTATGCTATACCTTGCCAGGATTGCAATCTCACTTATATTAGACGAACTACCAGAAACCTGTCAGGCCGCATAACTCCCCACAAAGGCGACTGCAACTGCATCACTTGTGCTCTAGCTGATCATGTAATGAGAAACAAACAAAAAATGTATTTCCAACGAACCAAAGTCTTGTGTACAGAAAATAACTATCACAAAAGAAAGAAATGATCTACATCAATAATATGAATATAGGAATAGTATGAATGAAGGAAAACGATTTAGATAGTCTCAGCATCATTTTAACTATATTTTGGAATTGAAACAAGATCATTTTCCCTCAATTCATGATGGATATTCCCTATATATATTTCACAGTTTCAAATTTCCTATCAATTATTGTCATGTTGCTAATACAACTTTCGAACTTGAAAAAAGAAATGACAAGTTGTTCGTTTGGTGAACCTAAATAAATAGTTATCAAGAACATAAAAAAAGAATGTACTGAAACATTTGAACAAAAATAAGTCTTTTTCTGTAAAATCGAAGAATATTGAACTACATAAAAAAATTGAAATACAAAAATCCAACAAACTAAATCAATTAGAAGGAAATTTTCATATCGTTCATGAATTCAATTGTTGGAAGTGCTGAGAGTGCATATGCGTTGAAATAAAGTCTATATTCCTGAGACATTTTCAATTTTATCTTGTCTTGGGAGGGAGAGGGGTCATTACCCCCCTGCCTTCGGTACGCCCTTGATCGACATCATATACTATTCAATTCTCACCTGAATTCATACAAGATAGTTTGGAAGTGGTGAAAAATGTAGAGTGGTAATAGAAGTATATTATATCAACAGATACTGGCCGGGTTTTCCTGAGCGGCTTTAACCGCTGTTACGTTATCGATACTACCATTCATTTTCCAAAAATGACAACCCCTCCCAACTTATGAATGGAATGGGATATCAAATGCTGCAATAGTGGAATCATACTTAGTACGTTCTGATGAACAAATATTCATGTTTATGCCATATAACATTTGACCCATATTCTATCTCTGTGTAGTACTGTTAAATTGTGAGTGTCATCAACCAATCCTAAATATTGCTTCGTTGGATAATCGAAAATTAGAGCTTTTGGTTGCAATCCGGCGAAGGTTCTTCTACCACCACACAATGAAATTGTTATCTGCCAAACCGGCAAGGACCATTTTAATTCTACCACCACAAATGCATTAGAAACCAGGATGTATTGTTTCACTGGACTCATTGATTTCCATAGGTCTACAATATTCAAAATATCATAAGATAAGGCATTTGGACTATGTCGGGCGAAGTGGAATTTGATATCTGACAGTTTCCCCTTATATCGACAAGAATGTGAAGGACATCGACGATTTGGCTGTTTGTTACACGATATCTCGTGCTCCAGAATTTTATGTACTGAATACGAATAATCACACTTCCAAGAGCAAAAATACATTATCGCAATGTAGATATAGGATAGAAGAGTATCCCTTTTCAGAACTACAGAAGGCATCGCGTTTTTTATGTATTTTTGACAAGGCATACAGAGCAAATCGAACTTGCCATCATTATTCTCAAAAAAAAAAATAATAAGTTCATCTGCTATGGTGAAATGAAGTTGTTTGCAATTGAAACACTGCAGCAGATATTCTTTCATCTTGACAGTATTTTCCACTAGAGTATCAAACGAAGAACCAACCGAATACATTGGATAAAGGGTTCGAAATTTTTCATTAAGGTAAATC
Source organism: Zygogramma bicolorata (assembly GCA_032362365.1). NCBI lineage: Eukaryota > Metazoa > Arthropoda > Insecta > Coleoptera > Chrysomelidae > Zygogramma > Zygogramma bicolorata. Next base: position 50,689 of record JAVJAQ010002014.1, read on the forward strand.
TTCCTAGGTTTCATGAACTCGTATTCAGAAAATGAATAATTCGGTTGTATCAGAGAAGCACTCTCCAACTCTGTTTCTTTATCCCGTATATAATGATAATATGCTACATATCTGAAAGAGGAATTAATCGCTCTAAGAAGATTCGAGAAAGTCTTAGTAATCGTATTCCATGCCCATTGTGTTAAACTTGGCGAAGAAGCAGGTGATTTCGGAAGAAGGTCCACTGAAATCAACGCACTTGCACAAATATCCACTCGAAAATATACACTGATTGATTGCTGATCGATCAAAGATTTTCTTTCAATCAAAAAATCTGCCTTATTGCTCGTAGTGTAGGGTTCGCAGAACCTTGTTCCAGAATTTATTCTCTCTTCTCCGAAGTGGATCATGAAATCATGTGTTATTTCTTCATAGTTGCTGTTCTTACCCAGGTAACTTATGTTCAATTGGAAGTAATTAGTAGACGTATTCAATTCAAAAGTTACGAAAAATATCCTATGTCCCAGTTTGTACAAGAGATACTTTTTGTGTTCAGGTAACATAGTAGAATCGATGACAAAGGAGGGCGTTTTCAGAATATTTGCTTCGTGACGCTGTTCAAAATGCCTAGTCATGAGGAAAGTTGGTATATTCGTGGCATTGGGACAGATTGGACAGATATTTCGTACACTTATACACATTTCTTCATGACTTTTCACTTGAGAGTAGCTGGAAACTTCTGTACAACCGTCGTATACGTTGATACAATGAAAAAGACACTGTTCCGCTATGAGCCCGAAAAGAGAAATAGTGCCGCCGTCACTATCTTCAGCAACCGAACATCGTCCGCACTTCGTTTCTCCATTTGGTAACACTTTAACAGGTTTTACTGAGAGGAATTTGTGGCATGAGTCACAGATCATACTTTCGAGGAGTTTGAGTTGAATGACGGTAGTCATATTGAATTAAATTACGGTCGAACTGAATTCAATTGTCCACTTCGCGTCGTATGTTTCACTAATCACCATAAGAACTACAATCGAATTCCACAAGAAAACAACATCATGACCTCACTCACCTCACTGTTACAGAGGCACTGTTGCCACAGCTGAGGCATTTATCTGAATATCTGATATTTTCATTGTGAGCAGATAAACAGATGGAATATCTGCTATAAACAGTATCGAGATAATTCAAGATCAGTCACATTTCAGCCAGTATCATGATAATGACAATACAGAATGAAAGATGAGGTGGGATTTTTTTATTGAATGATTAATACGGAGTACTGCTCAGTCTAGTGTTTTTGCAATTCGGTACAGTACAGTACCTGTAAGAAGTTTGTGAGTTAGTTCCATGATCTATATAGCAATCAAAACTGAAAATATATTCGAATAAATGACACGCTCAGAGTAAACAAACACGGGGCATGTCCTGTGATGGCTTCCTGAGCGCGTGCTACAGGGTGGTGTTTGAACGGCTCAAATTAATTCAGTGTTTTACATTTCACTTCAAACAATAATTGCAACACATCTGTGCAAGCAGTTTTCTTCGAAACGCACCCTAAGACGGCTTTCATTATATGATGCAGTTGAGAATAACTCATCATGTTCTATAACTTACATGGAATTCTGAGCGCAGGAGTATCATGTAATTCGCCTTTCATTACGTGGCACCGCGGATTCCGATTTTGGTCATGTGAGACAATTTTATAGTTTAATTTTATAGTATGATGCAGTTGAAAATAATTCACCATCTTCTTTAACTTACTTGGAGTTCTGAGCGAAGCAGTATCATGTAGGTTGTCTTTCATTACGTGGCACCGCGGATTCCGAAGGGAAATGAACTTCACACACAAAATGTTTGTAAGAAATTTTGTCATGAGGAAGAATTTTATAGTTTGGTGCTTTGATTCAGTCGACCTAAGTATGGAAATTTTCTGGGTTATATTTGGAAAAAACGGCATTTTTGGGGTAATACATGGTCCTTACCCATCATTCGTCGATCGTTTAACCCTTGGCAGTATGTTAACGGATGATGCGATGCGTGCGGAATTCCCACCCCTTTGTTGTGGTCTCGGAGACCTGAGGAACCTCTCTTGCTCGAAGTTCTTTTTTCAGTGGAACAGCTGAACTCTGGAACTCCTTACCGAAGGAGGTTTTTCCTGAGGCTTACAAACTTCAAAAATTTAAAGTTAATGTTAATTCGTATATCCTGTTCCTTGATTCATCTACTGTTTTCTGAACATTACAGGGCTTTATTCTCCGCTGGATATGTGCAAACAAAAAAAACATAGAAAACTATTTCGTCGAAACAAATGCAAAACTTATGGTTCACAATATTCAAAATTTCGAATATAACATCTACGTCAAAGTTAATCAACACCATGACAGGAGTGAAGGTGTTGATTGAGTGAAAACAAAAACAAAAAATCGAATGATTTTGTTTCTAGAAAGACGGCAAGCTACCCAGAACGATGCGTGCCGAGCTCCAATTTGTTTGTAACTATGTTTCTACCCTGAATTCATTTCTGTAGGGCTATTCCAGACAGTACTCAGTACCTAATAGATTCAGTACTATTTGAAGAGATCCAGTACTGAAGTACTCTTTAGTGAAAACTAGTACCATTTCAGTTTCGTGATTAGGTTCAATGTTCTCGTCACAAAATCTCCAAATCTGTGCGAACAGTACAGACTAGGGAGGCAAATCAAGAAATCAAGTCTACTAAAAAAAAATCGAAGAGAAAAAGTATAGAAGAAGAAAAGTGTCGAGCATGTCACCAGGGGTGCTATTCTTGACCATTCGCAAACGGGTCATTCGCATTCATAATCACATTCTAATACTTAAAATGTGTAGTGAAAGTTATGACTGGACATTAGAATGTGCGAATACCAACATGAACTCCTTTTGCGAAGGGTCAAGAATAGACCCCCTGGACATATGGTTTTTGTATCTGAAGATCTAATCTTATTATTATTACTTCATTATGTGCTATGATCTCGAGACAGGAATGAAACTTCCTACCGATGTTTGTATACTATTTTATTTAACTATCATATTTCGACTAAAATTAATAAATTTCTGTTTCGTTCTGAAAATATTACATTTAACGACTAATTACCAAGAACGCGTTTTTCTCAGAATAATCAAGTAGATATATTGTTACCGTGACTACGGGGTATATATACAGTGTGCCCAAGATAAGGATGAACAGCATTGGGACGTGCCATATAAAAAAACAAAGTTGATGATGATTTCTTCCAAACGAAACGTTGTACGGAGATTTTGTGAGCGCCATTTTGTAGAGGTAAAAAAGTGGCAATGAGAAAGTGCCTTTGGTTTTTTCGAAACTTCGGAAAAAAATAAAAACCAAATCGCCAAATTTCGGTTTTTCCCGAATATCTCCGGAAGTAAACAACATTTTTGGGATTTCTCAACATCTATTTATTGACCCCTTAATTGCGCAACTTTTTGTCCATTTGACCTACCGTGTAACTCTTACGGTTACCGAGATCCCCATGCTGTTCATCCTTATCTTGGGCACACTGTATATACTGTCACCACTATAAATAAATGTCAGATTAAGTCAATAAATGACAGACAAAGTCTAGAATAGATGAAATGAGGGCGGTATGTGAAGGCGGGAAGTAGAGGTGTGTAATGGAACACTTCCCAACCTTCAATGACGTTTTTAATGACAGCATTACCATTACATATATGGTTGTAAATAAAGTAAAATCTAGTACTGAATTCTCAATTCTAGTACTTTTTTCATCGGGCTGGAACAGCACTATTCTGTATTCTGTGCCTGTAACTGTTTGAACGAATAACCACCGCACTGAGCTCGGACGTCACTTGTTTTTCAGGGGTCCCAAACACGTCAAGTTCTCCGCGGTCGTGATCGGCCTCTTAATGGCCGCTTCCTGGATAACGACCTTCTTCATAGCCACGAAATGGGACTACGTCGCCAGAGTGGAGGAGCCGTTTGCGCTGTTCGATCAGCTCTACGACAAACCCTGGTTGCGAATAGGGCCCTACCTCGTGGGCATCGTCACGGGGTACGCACTGTTCCGGATGGAGGGCAAAATGTTGATGTCGCCCTCTGTCGTCGCCGTCGGGTGGATTTTGGCTCTGGGGTGCCTGGGGTTTTTGGTCTACGGGCTGGGCAGAGAGGGGCTGGTCGTGCCTGCTTCTGCGTTTTATGTGAGTAAATTTGAATCTATTGCAAAACTGATAGAGCAAGAGGCTACGACCGCCAGACTTCTATTTCATAAAAGCTAAAAGTTTCTCTGCGCATCTCCCCAACACAGTGACTGTGAAGTTTGGATGATGGTTATTTGGTCAGATACCAGTTAGCAAAAATGTATGAAATGAATAGTACCTCACTTTCGTCGAAGAATAAAACTCAGTTTTTTCATATTTTCTCCGGAATGATATTAGAAGTCACATCATCCATTGCCAGACACTTACTACGGTTTCAACCTCCTGCCAGACACCCCTAAACTTAATTCAATTTTAATTATACTTACGTTTGACAGTATTTGAAGCTTTTCTGTGACGCCATCTATAAAACAAAGTTATCTTCTCTGAAGGGAAGGTGCAGAGAATAACAAAAGAAAAGAAGACATGACCCGGAAGAAAATCACTAGTGTCATCTACCCGCAGTATCCATCCCTTCAAATGATATTTCCATATGGTTGACTAACTCTATCTCTGTAAACAATGGTGCAGAAATCTATATGTCAGTTTGGCACAATGGTTTGACTGAAATATTGAAAGCTGATGAAGCTTCAGAGCAGTTTTGACAACAGACGTATATACGGAAAATAATTTTTTAAGTTTGAAAATACTCATCAAAATATCAATGATCTACGATATTCATGAAATATTCCACGTCTGTTTCTGAACTGATTGCCATCTTTTGAATTTATGTATAATTGATCGAGAAAATGTGAGCTACGACCTTCGTAAGAAATATATAAAAAAACACATAACTTGGAAAATAGTTGAATTGATCCGGCCGATATACGACGAAAATCCGTATTAACAGAAATATCACAGTTTCCTGTACGTTTTTCAATGACAATGGGTTAACAAAACCGCGATACGTGTTTCGGTATGACTTGGAAAATGATCTTTGCTGCCTGTTTCCCGCCTAAGTAACCAAGGTCCAAACTCCATAGTTATTGCGTTATTTTAAGATTTGTCAATTGATGTACTGGGGCCTAATTCTTAAATATCTATTGCCCTCTGTCGCATGCGACAAAATATTTCCAGCTTTTTTGAATATGAGAGTAATAAAAGCAGTATACTGATTTTGTCGCATATGTTACATTGATTGTCGACATTTGAAAATCAGGGCCCTGGAATCGAAGGAGCTTGAGAGGTTCTCAAATTATTTGAAAAGAAATCTCATTTTCTAGTTTCCAAACAGGAAATTTCAAGTCACGTTTTTATCTGTTCCCATATTGACTTTCATCTGACATAGAATTTTTGGCGTTTCATTAAAAAATGAACAATCATCAACTGTTTCGGCCTGTGACGAAAATTCAACCAATGAATACTTAGGAATGAAGCACAAATCTGGTTTCGACTTTGATGTTTCGAAAGCACATATTATTTATTACTCATCAAAGAAATGAGCTGAAAGAGAATATGAACACCTAATTTTTGCAATTGTTCGGTCGAAAGTACATCAAGTGTGATAGATAGTCGGATGCAGGCTGGGAATGGCTAAAAAAAATCACCGCAGGTCCGTATTGAAAAAAAAGGGGAAGACGCCCCTTATCAGTTAGCTAAATGGAAGTGTATCTGAAACGATTAAAGAAATCATCTTTGATCCTCTTTCGATTTCAGTTCATGGTGTCATTGACCTTTAACAGGCAACTTTCCTGTAATTCAACGGACCTTTCAATTTTGAGGGGGTTCTCGAGACGCTGATAGTGGTCCTTTAAAAAAGCCAGTTTGAATAACAGAAAGGTAACACTGCAGTTAGTTTTGACTTCAGTTGACCCTTGCTACTGTGAAGCTGTTACATATGACACCGATAATGTTGTGGAATGCTAGAGTTCACAATTTTATGCCTCTATACCAAATTTCAACTCCCTTTTTCATTTTTTCCGGAACTTGGCATTATCTAGTCCAGAAAATAATTTCATCACCATGCTGCCGGAAAAAATAATAAACACACTCTTCTTATATCCCTATCAACAATCATGCTACTATCACAATAAGCTGTAGAAGAGCTCCGTAGTTGTGTGGTTATAGCATGAGTAAAGACAGAGGGCTGATTCCATTAAGTTACTTCTTCAGGTTGTTTTCTTGAAGGAGGCTTGAAGGGGACTATGCTATATAATTCGAAGGCGAGTGATTTATTTCTGTATTTGAATGACATCATGTAGCTACTAGCATACATAAAACTAATGGTACCAGTAAAAGTTTTTGGTTGGGCCAACATGATTTGCTACAAGGATTTTCAGTTCGGTGTTGGGGCTATCTTTAGAGGTACCTTCTTATCATATCGATGTGCTTTTTCAATGGAATGATTTTATTTGCGTTAACAAAATATTTGCGATTATTTTATTTGAATATTCTCGATATAGGCTGCCTTGGGACATTCGGCCTGGGGTTTGTCCTTGGCCTGGATAACTGTAGCCTGCTGTAGTGGATACGGTGGACCTCTAGATTCTCTCCTGAGCTGCAAGTTCTTCCTGCCACTCAGCAGGCTCACCTACTGTACCTACTTGATACATCCGGTCCTCATGTGCCTCACCAGCTTCCACTTGGATGGAGCACTACCTTTGGATGATGCTATGACGGTGAGTAACGATGCATTTAGTTTTTGTTGAAAGGGGTGAATGTTTCAGGGTCTCAAACATTTTTTTTGACTAACCACAGTGAAACTTTTTGTTTTTGTAGACGAAACAATTCAATAAGCTATTCCTTTGCCAGTTTCGATGTTTCAATCATTCATTCGGTTATCCTCAGGAAATGAGAATTTTTAGAATATGTAAACATGGAGGTGGAAAGAGGACTCTAGTTCCCCTTGAGACTTGGGATGATTTTTCTTTATTACAGCAACGTCAAAGAATATCGGCAAAATCCGTCACCTACTACAGAACTGTAGTAATATGCATTTCATATTCGATCAATATTTATTGTCTTATTACTGAAGCTAATGAATTTTGTTCGTTTTGACCCCTCTATACAATAATCTTCCCAAGCGAATTTGTGAATTATGAACAAATTAAGAAATGACAAAATGGTTCAGGCTTTCTCGGCCGAGGTTTTCAGTATCACTACTTTTGTTTGGGTTTCAAGGCCGTCGTTTTTGGAATTTTTTGGATGTATGAGCCTCTGAAAAAGCTGGCCACTCGCGCGAGCGAAATCTCAAGAAGAAATTCCAAAAAATGACGGCCTTCAAACCCGAACAAAAGTACTGATACTGAAATTAGGAAATTTGGATGATACATGTCCAACCCAGTGTCGGATACCTATAGAGTGGTCCAACAGAAAGTATGCGCCTAGCTTTTCTTTTTTGTTTGTGATTTGAAGCAAAAATGCTCGGAAACATTTCGGACATATTCTTTAGCATATGCATTCAACCCCCTAGCGAGGAAAACCCCAAAAATTTGAAATGTGTCGAGTTATATATCACGTGAAAAAGCACAAATTTGTCTTTCTAATGATACCCTATTCAGTGAAATTAACTCAAGGGATTAGTGCGAAAATGTCGTAAGAATATCAACCTAATGATTTCGGTATTGATGAAAATCACAAATAAGTTTGGGATACTGTTTGAACGTCATTACTTTGTGGTGGATCGATATTTGTTCCGTAGTTTTCTGGGCATTATAACCTACCACAATCTGAAAAAATAAGAATTAATATTTGAATCTATACAAGTGTAGGATGGTAGATTTTCAATCTACCCCGAAAAGGTGCTGCGTCTATTGAAAAATAGTTCTTTCTGGATAAAACAAGTCCAATTAGTCAGCAACTCCTCGTGTAACTCAAATTTTGTCTATCAAAAAAATAATAAGAACTGATATATATGAAAATACTTATCTGTTAACGTTTCGGAAACTGAATCCGCTTCCGTTTTCAAAACTGATACGCAAATTCCTGTACAAATCCCAATATATCTTGTAGGCAATCTTGATAATTGACATTTGTCAAATATTTTCAATTAATATAATCCATCTGCGATCCATATCAAGCGAACTCATAGATATGCATTCTTCATTAGACAGTTATGCCAAATTGGAAATATTTGACAAATAATGTCAATTACCAAGATTGCCTGCAAGAAATATTGGGATTTGTTCAGAAATTTGCGTATCAGTTTTAAAAATGGAAGCGGATTTAGTTTCCGAAACGTGAACAGATAAGTATTTCCATATATATCAGTTCTTATTATTTTTTTTATAGGCAAAATTTGAGTTATACGAAAAGTTGCTGACCAATTGGACTTGCTCTATCCAGAAAGAACTGTTTTACAATAGACGTAGCAACTTTCCGGGGTAGATTGAAAATCTACCGTTCTACACTTGTATAGATTCAAATATAAATTCTTATTTTTGCAGATTGTGGTAGGATGACCGAAGAAAGTGTCGTGACGTCACGTTTTGGTAGAAAAAATATTCATGAATACTCTGCCAACTTCTGGATCGTTTCAATAGTACGGCCTGCTATGGGATTTGCTCTTCATCAAAACTAATATTTTCCCTTAAAAATAGCTGTATGAAACGTTGTTGATAATGTGAGAGCAAGAAATGAAACAGCCTTTCGATTTAGAATTGGAAGTACGGCAGTATCAAAATTACTGTCACAAAAGTCGAAAATAATTTATAAGAGATAATATAAGGCTTTCGATACATGGAGAAAGGTTAAGAAAGTCGATGGGGAGAATGAAGTTTCCGGCAATGTGACTTGTCAAATTAAAATTTAGGACTGCGAAAGAGCTTTGGTTGAATTTTTTATCTCTTGAATATAATTTGGTGTTCCATATAGAAATTGAAAAATCTGTGTTTTACTATATAAATTGCCGAATAACTGATATTTTATGTACCCTTGCTTATAGAGTGCAACTTAGTCTATTCTTTTGAGTTGATAAAAACTCACTTCAAAATGTGTTATTGAAAAAAATCATTATTTTGGTGAAGGATGGAGGAGATTCATGAGTCTTGTTGTCTGAAAACAATTTCTTTTTCAGATGGTGGTATATTGCGGAAATCTTGTGATTTCATTTATGGCAGCATTTGTGATTTCCCTAGCATTCGAGGCCCCAGTAGTCAATCTATTGAAAATTATATTCTCGTGATATATTTCAGTTCTCAGTATCAATGTTATCGTTAACACAAAATACACTGTATATATTTTATTTTGGTGATGAATAAATAATTACCAGATATATGAAGTTTGTTTTATACTAATTATCGAGCGATATTTATTTAATGCCGAAAGGAGTGAAGACATTTGAAAAAAATTAAGAAAATGTGATTTTTCAATTATCCGAGTAGTGCTCAGAGTTCCATTTGATAGTTGAAGTATTTTTCCCAAATAAGTTGTCCATTCACCGATATATTTCAGCATAATTCTCTGTTATTATAACTAATATAATTTTTTGGTTCACTCGAGTGAAAACGTGTTGATAATGAAAAATATAATAGGGAATACTTCTTTTCATAATATTTCGAAAATGTGCTCATCCCTAACCTAATTTCAAGTTGGAAAGTGACCATTTGTTCACTCAGAAGAAGAAGAATTCGGCATATCCCTTTGCCTACCTCATGACACTCTCCCGACTCCTTTTTTCATTCGAAACGTCAATCTGCCATAAAAATTCATGAAGTGCTTAAATCTCTGATAACGTGTGTACACACTAACACAGTTGTGAAAAACGAGCTATTCCAGACATGATAATACATAATGTCAGTACCAAACGATCAGAAAATATAAAGCTACTCAATTTCTTCCTCAAAAACTACAAACCTCAATAACTAACTAGTTTCCAAAAATGAAACGTTATCGATTCATTAGCCATTTTCTCAAGTGCAGGTTACAGCGCTCTTGTCACTCAAGCCAGATCAGTTTCAATGTCGAAAATGCTGCTAATATTGTAAGTAATCCAAATGTTGGTATTTGCAACAATCAAGAGAATTGATGAGATATGATTGGCATACATTTATTGAAACTGAAGAAGCTGGATTGTAAAGCATTTTCAACTTTTACTTCATTTTATATACGTAGGCAAATGTCTACCTGGAACACAATATGTATTGAAATTAATCCCTCAAGTAATAATTTCTTCATTCATGGAATTATTTCGAATAATTGTAAATAAACTCGGTTTACAAACCTCGGGAAAAGAAGAAATTTCTGATATTTTCGCTGAAGAAGTTATTACGTATCTCATTAGGCGTAGCGTGATTATTTTCAATTCCAAGATCTCTTTCCCTTATTTTCAATTCCGTAATTAATTGATGAATGAAACACAGAAATATTATCGCTTCTATATTTTATTTGAGACATGATTTACAAAATGGATAAATGATCGCTATGCTGGTTGAAAAGTCAGTTTCTTCACTAGGATTGTGAAGTTCAAGATACAATAAGTTAGCAGCTACCTATTTACAGTTGAAGAATCGAACTCGATACACTAACGGAATATCTATACGCTAATCATGAAATGAAAAATTAAATAACGAACAATGTGTATTATTGTTAAAAAAATATGAACATTCACCAATGTCTTCCAAAGGGGCAGTTTGTCACGGAACACTATGTACAAGTTCACTTTGCACTATAAGTACTCTAGAAGTCCTGGAGAAAAATCAGTTTCTCGTCTGAAACAGAAAAGAGAGAAATCCATTACAATGACAATGAAGATTATTTCGACATTTTGGTCAATCAGAATTTTTCTTCTTACACGCTTTACAACCACTTACATGTTGATGGTTGAATAAACGCAAGAGTGGAATTTTACTCAGCCTAGTAAAGAATGAAACATTGTTGAAAGATTTGTTTTTGAAGATTCAAAAATTAATGAGGGAACAAACAGTTCGAAGAGTCAAAGTTTCATATCCAGTGTACACAATAGCAGCTTTTGTAGATACTTATAAAATAAGTTTAACTTGCTTTATCTAGATTATAATGATTGTGATCACTCTTGTAAATCTTTCACACTTAGAAAATCGGAAATTATTTCATAATTCTTTCAGGTTGTGGTGAATAAAAAACTCGAATATCACTCTCTGGAAATTAGGTTGTCATTTGTTGTGTTCATAATACTTCTGAAATCAGAAGAAGGGGGAAAATCCTACTTATTTGACATTCGAATTCTATTCAAAATCAACAAACTGCAAACAGGAAGTTCATTCAAAACATATTTGTAGAGAACAGTTTCAATGAAACACTTCCTCATTGAAACTTCAAAATGGTGTAGTCCCTAGCAAGGTTTTCAGACTCTGATGGCAATATTGTAAATGATTTCATTGAATCATCATTTTTCAAATATTCGCGTTCGACCTTCATCACTCAGGTTTTTTGGACTGAGGCTATCAAATTAACAAGTGGTGCATATCCAATACAGATCATTAAATACTGTTAATGGTTAATGCCAAGTGAGTTTTTTCTCCAACCTACCAAATTCTGCAGAAGAAACGCACACAGAAACAAAGTTAGTATTGATTAGATGTCAGAGCCTGGAAGAGCCTGGTTGATCTCAGCGTAGTCATCGTATTCTTCACCCTCGACTTCTTCGTAGTCTTCGCCTTCATCTACAGGGTCTTCGACGTCGAAATCGGTGTGGATTGGCGGAGGTGGTGCGGGACGTGGTGGTTCCTAAAATTAGTACCAACACCCATGCAGTTAGAAAAAAAATCAATCACAAAAAGAACGTTAATGGAGTTGAACACACACTATTTGGAAACGTTTGCTTATCAAATGAGACTTTCTGTTGAAGAACGTGACTGCATAATTGCTACAAGAAGGTTTAAACTTGAATTTCAACAGAAATAAATAGGAATTTTTCTGCCTTCACATGCCCTTGATATGATCCATAATTGTTTTTACGTTTGTTCCAATAGCACATTCTAGTATTTATTCTCCGCATACTTTCCTGGCAGTTTCTAATGAATTGTGTTTGTTGGAACAAACCTTTAGTCAGTGGTAGGTACTTGGTTGGAATTATTTGTCAAGTGTAGGTTCACATAAACAACGAACATTCTATTCTGTACTGCGAACAACGTGAATATTAGGTCCAAGAAGAGGGTATTCACTGTTCATTCTCTGATCTTTGATTGACTTTTTCGCCATATACAAAAACGACTCTTGGAAAAAATATACAGATTGATCTCAGGAAATTGTTGAACTTGGAACGAATAATGATATATCAAAAGAGCAATGACCGTGAAAATATCCATAGAAGAGGAACGACTCCACAATGTCTGTCTGGTTTACTAGAAAAGTGAGCAAGGTGAGGTATTGCTGATGAGACAATAAGATTCACTCTGAATAGAATCCATGAGCTTTATTATATGTTGAATGAATTCACTTAAAACTTTGAAGAAATAATGGGGGTCGGAATTAACGAAGATTGGGGTTGAATAAAAACGTTAGAAGTGTTAGTAGTGCTGCATAAAATTTCACGGGAGTTTATAATTCAGAAACAAAACAGTAATTCATGATATGAAATAAAATTGAAAAATAATAAACTCCATGAAATGCAATCAAGTGAAAAGTTGAGAATGATGAAGAAAGAAAAATTAGGTTGAAAATATTGTGAATATGAAATTTTTTGGGTTTTCTCTCCTAGAGATGAATAAAGAGCTTTGAATAATCACATTATCTGTCTTCAAGGCGAATTAAGGTGTTCACCCGATACTCAACTAAAATATTATGAAAGATCAAAATTGACAAAATTGAATCCGGTCTGAAGATGACAATGTAATTCAGTTATACAGAATTTTGATTTTTTGGATAGAAGAACCTGTTGACCATATACTCAAAGAACTCCACAAACAATGAAAGCCAGTATCACATCGGAATGTAAACGCTCAAACACGAGAAATCAAATTACCTTAGGCGGTCTCCATCCACAGCCAGGAAGGGGAAGACCATCAGCTCCTAGGGGGCAGGGGGCGTCTAAGCCTGGAACCCCTTGATCGCCTTTATCTCCCTTGTCTCCTTTGCGCCCTCGTTTACCCAATGGTCCCTGTGGAGTTGAAATGTGTATTCAAATCCGATTTTATATTAATAATCATTATATTCGAATTGGCTCTGATTGGTTATTTCATGAATATTAGTCTATTCGTTAGTTCCTATTCAGTTCACAAACTCCTTTCTATTTTCTTTTATTTTTCTGGAAAAATCATATGAATACTATCTGAATGACTCAATTCACCTATGCTAGATATATGATTCAAAACAAAAATTGAATTGGATTGTTATGTTTTCATTTGATATTCTCTTTCTTCCTTTTAGGTGAATGAATCAAACTTCTTGGAATATCAAACACATATCCATAGAAGATTTCTGCTAATTTTAAAATGATATGTCTTTTTGGAAGATTTGTATTCCTTCGTTATAATTTGAAGAGAAAAAAAGAGAAAAGTTCCAAGAAACTTCATTTTCTTCATTAAATTGGCTAATTAATTCTATACCGGGATATCTCAATATTTGAAAAATAACAGAACTACTATTCAATCAGGTCGAAAAGAAAGTCAGACTAGTATATTCTATGTTTCAACATTGTTTTATATTTCACAGTTCTACAAAATTGATTATGGAAGTGAAATTCGTCCATTTGAACATTACAGTTGATTCTTTGATAGTATGTGAAAATAGTAGTTTGTACAACAAAAGTGGATATGGTGGATATATCGCACGAGGACAAAGTTTGAGCACGATGCCGTATACGAGTTCGAGTTATACAGTTGATTTTTTTCTCCGATCAGGTATATACTTCAGAACTCTCTTTCAAATAATCAAGTATTTTTTCGATATTTATGCAAAGGAAAGAAACTCTTTTGAATTCAATATTCGATATTTGCCGACAACATCCTCCGGAAATTTCAAAAATTAATAGTACCTGAAAAGTTATAAAATTTCAATGGTTGAGAAAAAAAAAACAGATTATGGTGAGAATAGAACTAACAATTATAAAGTAGACCGTCTCATAGGGCGTAGCCTTAACCACCTAGGGTATTTGGCCAATTTTAGTTAATCATTGGTGGAGTGCCGGAAATAGATTCTTTACTAGAACAATCCCTTTTTTTTTAATAAATAATTACAGAAAACACTGATACACTGATAAAAACAATGAAATTGATGAGAGATTGATAGCAAAGTTACAATTCGCAAAAGAAGCCGTAATTTTAAAGATGAAATGTTATACTCAAGTGTGACTGGAAAATCGACATATTACAATCATTGCCATGATCCATTTTTGCCATTGAATTTTGTTTTTTCTGAAGATGATTTGCCAAAATCATTGATTTTTGAAAATGTTTTCTTGGAAAATTTATATAATTAGTAAGACAGATCAGATTTGTGACGTTTCCAAGTAACCAAGTATTTTGTTCTCTGTGATTGGTGGAATTCATATCCTACCTTGTGTGGGTATGAAATCATGACGATTCTGTTGACTGGAATAGCCTACATAACAGTTCAATAAACTATAAACAAATAAGCATATTTACAGGTGTGAGTAGAAAAAAGTACTTACGGATTCACCTTTGTAACCTTTATCGCCTTTTGGACCCTGAAACAACGTGAACTGATGAACTTGAGAAATCACTCTCGTTCATTGAAGGCTGTCCCACTTTCATTTTCTTGAGGTAGAGTGAATTGAATTTCGGATCGAGCAATTTTTTCGGCAAGTTTCTAAGGAAAAGGTATTGATTCTGCACAATATTTCGATATAATTATTCTGATTATAAGATTTTGGTAACGAAACAGTATTAGGTTATTTTTGAAACATAATTCGAAATTTGTACCATATAAACTTGCCATAATATTGTTTGATTTTGTATATTTTTTATGGTTTTTATTTATAAACGATGAGATTGGAACCTTTAGTGTAAAAGTTGAAACTTTTCCTAGAGATCAATTACCCTAACACCGAACATGATATTTTTGCACTCGACGCCCGTTTCGCTAACAGGGTTATCATCTTCAGGAGAGGAAAATTGATAGTAAATCTAAAGACTAGGGTTAGTTTTTTATATACCTGAACTTTTTAGGTCAGATATGGACTTTGTTACTACTACTTATTCTAATTAATGTCTCAACAACTACCTGCAGAGTGTTTTGGTCCGTCATCTGTTTTTATTGATTATTCTGATTAATTTCTCAACAATAAATTGAAAAGGGGGCTGAAAGGGACAGGTCCCCTGTCACCATTCATGCTGTTTTTACATTTTGCTATTTCTAGACTCTCACACGAGTAGTCTTGAGTCATGCACATGCTTGATCAGTTTTAGATTGCTTTCAAAAATGTTTTGGTCATTGCTTAGAGTGCTTAGAGCGTGTTGGGCGACATTGGATTTTTCTAACGTCTGGTGTAAAAGTTGAAACTTTTTCCAGAGATCAATTACCCTAACACCAAACTGATATTTTTTGCACTCGACGCGCGTTTTGATAACAGGGTTAGCATCTTCAGGAGGAGAAAATTATTAATCAATCAGTATCAATTTTTTTCTCCTGAAGATGCTAACCTTGTTAACGAATCGTGAGTCGAGTGCAAAATATATCAGTTTGGTGTTAGGGTAATTGATCTCTAGGAAAAGTTTCGGGTTTTTATGTAGTTGAAATTCAGAGGAAACATGAATTCGACTGATATGGGTTATCTCCAATCACTCAAGTATAAATACAAATGTCTTAGAAATAAATTCTGACATTAATGACATTTGTTCGAGAGCGAGTTTGAATTCAATAATGAATCCGGACAAATCACTCTACCAATATTCGAAAGTGGAACATTCCATATTTTAGAACAAGTATAGCGTTGTGATTAATGATGATGATCATAACGAAAAAAATCCGATCCTTCCTTGAATAAATAATTCAAGAAAATCGATGTCCCCATTAGCGCATGCATCAAAATCGGTTTTATATTAGGAAAAGATTAATTTGTTAGTACCTCTTGTCCAGGAATTCCGTCTGTTCCCTGGAATAAGACAAAATCGTTGTTAGGTATATTATTGAATATGCCGTATTTACATAAAAATGGGAAGACAATCCCATTCGTTTTGAAAATAATATACAGAGTAGTTACGAAACGCAGCATCTAAAATTTTCATAGGAATTTGATAAAATTGTATAACAGATAGAAGAGATAGAACCATGCAAGTTGCTCAGATTCAAATGAGAAACGATAGAGAATATATCTCCTTTGATTGATTGATGAATTACATATGAGTTATGATTTTGTGAAAATAAAACATGGGGTTCCCAATGGAATATAATTCAGATTGATGAAATGAATATCAATTCCAGTTGTTGAATTTACTTTCGAAAAATTTTACTTTAAAACTGATGAAGTTCTACTCACATATCTAAGTGTGTAGGTGAAGAAAATGAAAAGGGAAGATCAAGAACAAGATGGTTAGAAGCAATTCAACAAGTTCGGGGTGTTGAAACGGGAAAATTGAAAGGACACAAAGCATAGAGAAAATTAAATTTTTACAAATTTTATTTCATCAACTTTTGATTTTGTAATACTTTGTATAATATTATTTCGACAAAGCAAGTGCCAACTAATAGAAATCGACTCACCGGAAGCCCTGGATCCCCTCTTTCGCCTTTACTTCCGGGTTCACCTTGGGCACCCTGATAGAGGAGATCAATTTGAGAATATCAACTGAAGGGTGATACCAGATGAAGAATTCATTGAATATCTTCAATGAACTGATTGATATAGTGATTGTGAATCAAAATATCTTCACAACTCACAATTATAGTTTTAATTTGAGAAATTATACATTATCTTAATTGAATATAATGAATTTGATTAAAACTTTTGTTTTGTTTTATTGAAAAATCAACATCGAATGTGCCCACTACTTGAATTCTTCGAAATTTTATTGTTAGCGAGCAATTGTTAATTTTTGTTACGTAGTGAGTCAATGAAATAGCATTGCTCATCGTTGGTGTCAGTGAAAAGTCCAACTTTAGTGGAAAATTCGATAACCTTGAATATGTAGAATCGAAAATTTATCTAGAAGGGGAAAGAGCTCGAGAAGAACTTGAATTTTTTATGTTCTAGATGTTATCGGAAGACTATCACCACTATAGTTTATTACGCAACGAGGCGGATAAGTGCCAATTACGCACAAGCGAAAAATTGTAAGGCACGAAGCGTAAGCCGAGTGCTGTAATTCGCGAGTGCACGTAAGTAGCCTTATCCCCGAGTCGCGTACTGTACTTTTTCTATTCACACCCTCCTGACAGCTGTAACGTAATGACCAACGTATAATACACCTGTATTGTAAATTAATGACGGCCGCCAGTGTAAGTACAAAAAAGCATTAATTTATTCCTGTACAAATGATTGAATTGGAGCATTCCTGAATTCATAATTTCACATTGAGGTTCGACCTGTTTATTTCTCAAATGATCTGCGTAAAATCCACTAATACTCACTTTCATTCCATCCAGCCCCGGAGGACCCTGTGAAGATAAATTTGTGAAGAATGTGATCAGATCATGATTCGTGAATATTGATGTCAGTGATGAAAGCCAAAATGCTGTTATTTCAAAATGCACAAACACTTCATCGCATGTTTTTCCACTTTCTTACCATGCAAAAGGTACCCTTTTGGTGTATCGGTTATGTTTCTTTGGTGATCGATATATCACAAACCAAAACTGAGTAGTTCATAACATTTTTTTTTCGACAAATTTCTTTCTCATAGTGCTCACTATTATCAATTCCTTTTTTGAAAAAGTCAATTTTAGTGTTATGATAGGACTGATCTTTTCATACCAGGCATGGTATAACTCACAAGGGTGTAGGGTGATTCAAGCACGAGAGCCGTTTCAAATTGAAGCATATTTTAATACTTACAGCACATGCACATACACTGAATCTCGTACATGATATTACGTCGAACTTACCTAAGTACATATTATTAAAATTAAAAATATCTTACAATTCTCAGGTTCCATCTTAATCCATATCAGTCACGTACATTGAAAGCACTCATTCAAAATTAGGATTAAAGCCGCCAATTTTCTGTCGGAAACATTGGATAAACCAGATATTTTCTACCTCGAAATTGAGATAAAAATGTAGCTCTGGATATCGAGGCTATTTTCTTTTTGGAACTTTTCCTAGAGATGTCCTTTTTGTGAAAAATTGTCAATTATGTAATTCTGTTGTTGATAATTATGGACACAATAAAAATATTTCAAAGAAATTGACTCGTCAAATAATACGCTCAGGAAACATATATGCGGGTGACTTCAGTCATATTATCTACATTTTTCATAATGGTTTTGAACAAGACAAATTATTATAATTTGTGTGATGAAATCTTGGGTGAAGAAAAAAATGAGGGCATCCTTAAAGTACAGTATCACAGTAAATGATTTTGAAAGCATCTATTTGATTACATGAGGCTATAAACCTAATTTCCAGGATAGATTTATTTCTGGTTATATAATCAAAAATGGCAGCAGTAATCTTGATTTGGAGAAGTCCTTTCGAAACTGTATTACTTTGTTACAATATGCTAACCTACTATAAAACACCTATAAAAATGTAACATTTATATTACAACACTGTTGGTTTGATAACCTCAAAAATAATGGCTTTCGAGAAGTCTTTCTTTTTACATTTACCTTCGTATATTTTACAGGGTGAAGCAAATAGCTGTATGCAGGATACATCATCAGATATTTCAGAATGTATGAGGTGATCGTTATCAGAAAGAGCATCCCAATAATTAGTCATTTTTTGAGCTTACGTGTCAATTTACTCATATCAGTAGCTGGTTTTGATTCACCCTGTGAAGTTTATCATTTATAAATAGCAAAATCAATATTCACTCACTACTCATTACACATCTGCCTATTCAGAATACCATTTGAAATATTTCAGTGTTAAGTACTAGAATGGACGAAAATGATTTGTAAAGAGCATGCTCTTATATTTTAAGTTTTTCAGTGGAACAGCAACAACAAACTGAACATGGATCAATGATAACTGAGAGTCTTACAGTTCTAGAAATGAATAATATAATCAATGAATGTAACATTGATTTATAATGAGATAACGAAATGACAAAAATTCTCAATTTGTCCTGCAATCTCTGGAATTGGAGAGTATAAAATAAGTTTCATTCTGATCCTTCTGGATAAATATGTTTGCATATAGAGGTGGGTGGATATTCGTAAGTCCCTTCGTAAAGTATCAGTTGTCAATTTAAGATCAGTTACAGTCATTAAGTACCCAGTAGACTGGCAAATATTGGAATAACAAATTGAAACGCGACTTCAAAGGAACTCTTAAATCCAGATGGAGTCCTCCGGCATGCATATTTGATGGGTTTCGGATTCCTTACGGAAATGAAAGGAAAATCTTTCTTCCATTTTCAATTTTCAATTTGCCCAAATAATATCGAAGCTTCTCAACCATATCCTCAGCAATGAATCAAAATATCAGATTTGATCCATGCAACTATTCGATCAAATATACAATGTGTGTCATGTCACATCACAATTATCTAAAAATGTTCCGTTATAAAGATTTTTAGCTTTTAAATATTATTTATTGATATACCGGATAGTGATTGAAAGCGTAGCATATCAAAGTTTTGTTTTTCAAAATGAAACAACATATATATTAATGTCCATATTCGGATTCTTCTTGGAAAAAATTTTCTGAAAATACAGGATTTTCTTTTTTATTTAGGAGTATTTATCGAGCGATTTAGAAGTTGAGCTTAAAACAATGTAGAATTCAGAACTATTCAATAGTCCCCGTTTACAACAAAATAATTTTTTTTTCATGGTGAATTTTTGGAAAATTAGGGGAACTGTGGAATAGGAATGGTTTTCTACATTCTTTTAGGCATAACATGAATCGCCCGGTTTATCCTCATGAAAAGTTCCCTCCAAGAGGAATATGAATATAAAAAACAATATACGTTGTGTTGATTCAGAAAACATATAACTTCAATGTACGCTTTCAATCATTACCCTGAATATTGTTAAATAATTTGTTGATATCTAAAATTATCATGTGGAATTTTTTGCGATATTTCCACTCCTTCATCACAGAGTTTGATGTGACACGCACTGTATAATGGTAATTTGCTGTAGCTGTTTTTAGTAGTAACATTATTTGATAATAATAATAATAAATAGTAGCATAGATACAGCTCATACTCGAATACAAATATGACAAAAAACGTCTATCAACTAAGAGTAAAACGTTCTGGAACATGAAACTCTCCCAAAGGGCAAGTTTTTGACATTATGAGAATCAGTTCTCATTCTATATACAAATTTCCACCTTTTAGCGATAAGCAATTGCTTATTTTTAATGTAATTCCTCTAGCAAATTACAGAATAAATTTTGGTTTCTGGAGCATTCCATGTTCCAAAACAACGTGAAAGCCTCATAAATACTTTTGACATTATCTCAATGGAAAATGTGGATATCATTTCCTTGGCAGTTGGCGATTCCTTGTATCACCAGTTATTGTCCTCCAATCCATGTGCATTGCGGGCCTTCGACAATCTTCGAAAATCCAACCCGGAAGAAAGTCGGTGGGGATACTGTTGTTAATGTTGTTAATGATTTTGTTAATTTGTTAGACTGCTTTGTGGTTTAACGCTCTCTAGGCCTATAGCTATGGAGCGTCGAATAATATGGCTTCCTTACCGCTGTGCCCGCCTTTCCGAAATCACCAGGTCTGCCGCTTTCCCCTCTCAAGCCCATTGGACCCTTGAATGGAAAATGAAAGACAGGTGAGTCCACAGCTTATTCTTTGAGGAATTTTTGAAACCGGACGTCTGAGTATACAAGACCACAAAATACAGAAATAAATGTAGGAATGTAATAACCACCTCCTGCATAAAATTTGGAAACAGTCAACAACCACCGGAGGCTCTGATTGCAGTAATTTTATTCCAATTGAGAGTGAAGCTGTCAGTAGCGGACTTTCATGAAGGTATCAATTGGCATTGATATCTATCTGACATACAATATGATTATGAAATTCTGGATACTGCGAAGCATACGTTTTAGATTTATTTCGACGAAACAGTTTCCTGTGATTTATGAGCATAAAACGAATGTTGTTTTTTTCCAAGAACTACCCAGAAATCACTTGATCTAAGGAATAGAAAAACCAAACTATGAAAAAACTCTTTCGGAACCAGATTTCCAACATATATAATGTGTTTGATGTACATTTTTCCCTTTTTATGAATGAGCCAATTCAGATATGAAGTAGTTAATATCAAAGTTACTATGCAAATATCATTTATTAGATAATTCTCTGCTTTGAACATTTTTTTCTTGCTTGTATCATTTTTTAAGTAAATTGTTGTTAAAATTTGTTGTGATCAAGATAGCTCATTTTGTTTTTTAACTTTTTTTCGAATATAGAATCAATTCGAATTTTTTTCATTGCTCACAATAGTTTCAAAATGGACGTACTGAAAACTTTGGCTTCACAACTGAGAAGAATTCTCCATCTACTTATGACTTCTTGAAACTTGGGGATTTACCAATAGATGTAATTTCTGAATGATATTCAGGTCTCATGAACAATGAATCTAATACATCGCAAAAAGTGATTGAGAATGGGAAATAAAATAAAATCAGACTTGCCAGAGAAAGAGGAAATTGAAAAGGGCTACCCACATATCACATTGACGGTTTCTACAAGTCAACTTTGGAATTACAAATGCACACAGTTTGAAAAACTTAGTGTTTGGGTACGGTCGGTTTCAAATCGGCTCTATGGAGTCAAAATACAGATAACGAAGCTTCAGATATAGTAAATTAGGAGAAAGAATACTTTGTGTGGCAAGCATGGCGATTGAACGGCGATCCAAACTCAGAGAATACGTATTCTAGTTTTATTGAGGGCCAATTTATACATATCTGTTTTAGTCCTGAATCATTGGATGAATTGAAAAAAAATCAAATTGACAGAATAGGCGAATCCCTCCAGATAATCGTCAGATTATGAGACTGCGACGTCTAGGTCGTAAAGATGAACCATATATATCTTAATCTGACGCGCTTGTGTATTTCAAAATGACGATTTTTTTTTCACATTCTTACAACGGCAGCGAGTCTGCGTCACATCCAAACCGTCAGATTATTATATAAGAGCTTTTTTCAGGTTCACTTAACATCCCTTCAGAAAATCTGACCCGCTCGAGAAAAATTTTTTTTATTTCATTTGCAACCCTAACGTACGACCACCCCCACCATGGAAACGATCAGAAAAACATACGTACATTATAAAAAAAATGTAGGACACAGATGATATCAATATCTGACGCGCTCGAGTATGTCCATGCAACAGTTTTTTTTTACATATTTGAAAGTCTATAGCCGCTTCCCCCACCGATGAAAAGGTATTTATTTATTTATTTGTGAATACATCAGGCTGGAAGCTCAAAACAGTATCCACTGATAGGATTTCGATGATAAATAAAATAACAGACAATCAACTTATACAAAATTGAGAAAAACAGTTTATACAAAAGCGAGTATATCTAGTCATGGGTTGAAACAGTCACTCAAGAGAAGACGTTTTACACAGTTCTTGAAAAGGGTGAATGATGTATTGAATAAATCGTATTCATGAAAGTATCTCTTGAAAGTATTTTCCATTCTGCAAATTGGTGAGTCATTAGCGGAGTTGGTATTTTTGAAGGAATTATCGAATATATAGAATTTTCTCAAGGACCTTGACGGTGTATTTATGTTTATCTTCGCAAGGATGTATGGACTATCTATTTTTCCATTGAGGATTTTGTGGAGATTTATTGCATCATTCATGATTCTTCGGTTCTTAAGCGATAACAATTTGTAGCTAGTGCAAGCAACGGAGAAACCATCAGACAAAGGGGTGTGTGTTTTAAAAAACAAATATTTCAGAAATTTGTTCTGGACGTTTTCAAGCCTATCAATATATGTATTATATTGAGGATTCCAGATGGATGTAACGACATTTAATTTACTAAATACGTAGGCATAGTAGAGAGCTAATAAAGCTTGCGGATTAGTCATGAGTTTAGTTTGTCTCATGATATAACCCAGTATTTTCAAGGAGTTTTTCACTACGCCTTCAACATGGATATCAAAGATGAGCTTTGTATCAAATATAACACCCAGATCACGTACCTGGTTGCATCTTTTTAATTTTGTGACTTTCAATGAGTAGTCAATAGTCAAAAGCGTTTTTGTTTCTGGTAAATGTAATGAAGTGGCATTTTTCTAAGTTTATGAACAGGTTGTTATTACTACAGAAATATTCAAATTTGTTCAGGTCACTCTGTAATTTGTCACAGTCTGAGATGCATCATACCTCTGAGAATATCTTAAAATCATCAGCGTAGGCCAAAAAGTTACAGTATTCGAAGCAGGTGTATATATTGTTAATATAAATAAGAAACAAAAACATTACATAACATTTTTTTCTTTTTATCAGCAAAGCTTCGCTCGAGTAAATCCCGATTTAGAATCGTGGGCTCTCCTACTATAATTTCGATTCATTTTTTGTGTTCAAATTATATATCATTGAATGATGAATGAAAAGCACTACTGGTGTTTCGGAATTTAATGACAGGTTTTAAAAAGTCAATGATTGAATATCTGTATCTGAACTGTATTTCTATTCACAGTGGGGTAATTTGGGACGAATGTAAACCAAATCGTTCGAGAATAGCTTCTGATTAAAAAACTGATATAATATACTCACAGGTAGTCCCATTGGGCCTGGATCTCCTTTGTTGCCTTTTTCTCCCTGAAAATAAAGTCCAATTTGATTTTCATTGCAAATACAATTTCCCCATCATACACAGGGCATCCCCAGAGGGACAAAATTAATCAATTGGGGTGAATACTGAATGCCTTAGTTCAGCTACGGAACCTGTGTTTTTTGATAGATGAGAAACTACAAGGGCCGTAAAAAAGTTTTCCTTCTGAGGATACACTGATGTTCTGATACTAAACGCTAAACTCACTAAAGCAGGCAAAATAATCAAAGTGAAAGAAAGCAGAGCGAAAAGACTTACCACTTCTCCTTTGAGTCCATCCTTTCCTCTATCTCCCTTAATTCCAGGAGGACCGGGCAAGCCTGATAGGCCAGGGGGTCCAGGGGGACCTGGAGGGCCCATCACCTGATTGAAGAAAATGGTTGATTTTTGTTATCCAGTCGATTACCAATCTTTCAATTTGATTAAAAAAAATCTGGATCTGAAGGGTATATCTCAAAAAAAGTTGGTGACGATTTTTCAATTGGTATGTACCGAATCTTCAATGTCTGAATACGTGATATAAAACTCAAATGAATCGAGAGGGAAGGCTCATTTTGAATTTGAATAATTGAATGAACATAGTTTTATTGAACGAAATTGAATCACAATAACTTCCTGCTGTCCTTCATTAATCAAGAATTTTATGATTCTGGACAATTGGAGTTAGGTGATTTGAATAAAGGATACTTGAAGTATCGATAGTTTTGATTCGGTAACATTTTTTGTGAGATCAGGTTGATGACGTGGTTTGGAAACTCACCATGTCTCCCGAGGAAAATTCACCAGTGCCATCTCCCTGGAACAGTATAAAAAATAAAACAAAAACAAAAATTCTCGACACTGATCTGCTGTTGAGTTTGATATGTGTTGATTGTGAACTAGAATCAATGAATGAGGAATATTAGGAAAGTAACAACTAGTCCAACATATTTTTGGGAAATTTCCATTATAATTTGAAAAGCTCGAAGCAATTTTCGAAGTTTTCTCCACATCTTCGAACACTTTCCCAATTGTTACTTCGTCTAGAAGACAGACTTTTCGGTATATTAAGTAAAATATCATGTAAATTTAAAAAGTGACATAATGCAATGAATGAAATTTCATACTGTTCCCTTTGTTTTTTTCTCGATTGTCTCTATTTTATAGATGCTGTAGTAGTTATCAGGTGTGATTAAGGATTAAATTTTTATATAGGAGCCTATGAAAGCTGACACTTTTCAACACAGTTATTTACATCCTACTTTTGTACGAGTATTCACAACATGCGAACCGTAATACAAAATGAACTCTAACCAAGAATCCCGTTCTGCTCTATTTTCCTTCTGCCCAACCCTGGAAGCCAATTCTATACAATTTACGGTAGATTTTTATATTGTATTTACAAACACAGTCAGATGCTCGAATTTCAGTTCTAGGAAAAATTCCTTGGTGAAAATGTTTTGAGTACACTATCATAATGTTTATATTCCTGGGTACGAGTCTGTAATACACCGAATACATTACATTGCATCACTGAATATTCAGACTTGAGACTGGCAATGGATGAATTATTTATCAGTCAAAGTTGAGGATAAACCAAAAAATCATCCAAATTGAAGAGTATTATTGGCTCTATACGATTATTTTGATGTTTGAAGTCAGTTTTAGAACTGTTTCATTTTTAATTATCTGATTTTTTTTCATATTGTGTCATGATTATCTCTTTGTAGTTTTTGGGGTAACTATATAGCATATCAATGACATGCTAATATTGAAGGATCTTGTTAGGGGTTCATTTCGAATAACTTTTGAACTACAAGACATTTACGTTTGAAAACCCTTAAACGCCCAGCGTAACCATATGGTTACGATTACAAGTCCCTTTTAAATTTGCTGTTCTGAGCAAGTACCGGCTTCTAACATATAGACGGCAGCATCAGTTCATTGGAAATAAGTTAAATTCTTGACTTTTTAGAGCAAAATCATTTTGTTGTGTTTACATTTTGAGTGAAGTGCCGTAAATTATAATTTTGTTTTCCACTGATAAAAAAAGTGATGGAGCCGAACTTTGTGTAAGTATATCTTTTCTGTGGTTTGTTTGTTCAAAACGCAAATTAGCTTTTATGTCACATAATGCTTCAAAGTAACTGAGCAAAAAATAAAATCTGCTAATTTTTATAAAGCCTCATATCTTCCAGGCGTTTTTCTGTGCTGTTACTAAATGGTAACGCTGGGCGCTTGGGGTACTGTAAAATATGAAATGTCTAAAAACTTTATTTGCTTACAGAAGGGGGTTTACGCTGCAGGAAGCTCTTGAAATGGTGTATAATGATAATGTTCAGGACATTTTTATTGAGCCACCCGATTCAAATATACTAACGGATGAAGATTCAGGGGATGAGGGTGGTCTTATTGACAATCTACCTGGCTCACAACTGAGAGCTCCAGCAGAATTAGTTATGATAAATAATGAGCGCATAGGAGATTTCAGTGACGAATTCAGTAACAATGCTATTTTGAATAGTGAATCAGATGAAACTGTTACGTCTAATAATTTTACTTTTACTCCCATAAAAGATACACAATGGATAAATGGAGATTTGATAGATAATAAAGTTCGTTCATTTATACAAGGAAGTTGCGTCCAACTCTTTGAACTCTTCTGGGATGATGAAATAATAGCTTATTTATCTAACCAAATGACACTATATGCATTATTCAACAACTGTCCTGACCCAAAAGTTACTGTTGAAGAAATAAAATGTTTTATAGGAATTTTATTGCTATATGGGTACAATAATCTTCCTGGAAAACGGTATTATTAGGAAACACAAGAAGATGTAAGGAATCCCCTTATCTGCAATGCAATGCGAAGAAACCGTTTTCTTCAAATTTCGCGTTTTCTACATTGTGCCGATAATAATGACCCACACTTGGACGACAAAGTTTGGAAGTTGAGACCTCTTATGGACAAGATCAAAGCAAATTGCTTGAAATATTATGAACCAGAAGAAAATCTATGTTACGACGAAAGCATGGTGAAATATTTTGGAAGACATAACTGTAAACAGTTTATCAGAGGAAAACCAATTAGATTTGGTTATAAGATATGGTGCCTCAATACCGTTTCTGGATACCTAATAAATTTTGAAATGTACCAAGGAAATTCTCCTCGAAAAAATGCTGAATATGAAAAACTGTTTGGGAAAGCCGCCGCTCCACTTGTACAGATGCTGGAAGATTTACCAAAGGAAAAACAAAATCTACCGTACAAGCTATATTTTGATAATCTGTTTACAGGATTAAATTTACTAGCTTACTTCAAGGATCGTGGGTATAACTCAACAGGCACAATACGAGCAAACCGAATCCCCAAAAATTGTCCACTATCCGAAAAAAAAGTTATGCAAAAGAATCTTCGAGGTTATTATGAATCCGCTATTGAAAGGACCAGTGGTATTATAAGTAAGTTGAATGGACAATGATATTGTCACTGTTGCGTCTACCTGTCATGGAGTTTTTCCGACTAGCACCGTAAAGCGTTTTTCACAGGCTCAAAAGCAGATGGTCAATGTTCCTCGACCTAATCTAATAGGACAATATAATTCAGCCATGGGTGGAACGGACCTCATGGACGAAAATCTAAACAGATATAGGATCGGAATACGAGGAAAAAAATGGTGGTGGTGCCTTTTTACTTGGCTTATTGATGTTGGGGTCAACAACGCCTGGCAACTACACAAAAAATCCGGGGGCGGGTTTCAGCAATTAGCTTTTCGCAGAGATATTGTTGAATGCTACCTAAAAACCTATGGCTCTGCTTCTAAACATGTCGGAAGACCTGCAGCATCGCGATCTAGTGTGAGTTTCAATCGAGTTTCAGATAATTTGCGATACGACCGACTGGACCATCTAGTTATAAACTGCCCCCAAAATAAAAGAAGGCGATGTGCAGGTGAGGGATGCGCATCGCATGTACGCACCATGTGTAAAAAATGTGACGTGGGACTATGCATTTCTTGTTTTGTTATTTTTCATACCAAATAATACATTTATTGATAAATTATTTCTATTTTTTAGAATTATTAATATTTGTGTAGTGTAAGCGCCCAGTGTTACCATATGGTAACGGCTATTTTTTTTAATAAAATTTTGTTTTTTTTGTCAAATTTCTTCTAAGTATCATTAGTTTCACCATTTTAAATCTAAAACACCTGCTAAAAAACAAAAATTAAGAAAAAAATTAATTTGGGCGTTTAAGGGTTAAACAGTCTTTTTCTTAATTGATAACTCTGATGATACCCTAGATTTTTTCGTGGAACTTTTCATTTCTTTTCAACAAAATCTTGGATCAAGAGTTTTCTATCTGTTGTAAGGTCTCCGCATGAAAAAAAATCAATTCATTATCATCACGCTAGACCACTCTTGTGAGAAAACAGTTTTTTTTATATGTTTTTATGCAGATTCACACGGAAGGGAAGCCCTATGATGTTCAAAGAACACCGCGTGAATCAAGGAGTAGGAAATACAAATTCACATTCAATTTGAATTTTTGAAATTTGTAAGCCCAAGAGAAAACCTCTCTCGACAAGGAGTTCCATAACTCAGCTGTTCTATTTGAACAAGAGTAAGAGAGGTTCGACAGGTCTCCAAGTTTACAAAAAAGGGTGGAAATTCTGTACTCGTCGAGTCCTCTGTGTAGATATTGCCAAAGGTGGACCGATTAATAACAATTCGGAAGAGCACTGACCGTGAAAATATCCCTGGAAGGGAGACAAGTCTCCGATCCTTCTACGATGTTCCAATGAAGTCAGCGAGTCTGTGAGCAAAGAATCACCAACAAGACGGTTTGCCTTTCTCTAAATGGAATCGAGAAGCTTCAATGAATGTTTTGGTGCCCAACTCCATACATGAATTGAATATTCTTCAAATGGTTCAATCATGAAATCTAAAATGTTTGAAAAGGCTTGAAAAAGGATGCAGACTAGCTTCCGATACGTCATCAATGGCAATGGGGAGGAAACCCAATAAATGGGTTTCAGGACATTTCTATCTCCTCAAAAAACATTTAAATAATATTGAGTTCACGAATACGGAAAGTTGCACTGATAAGTATTAACTCTAAGATGAAAATGAATATGGAAAATGAAGAAATCACGATTGAATGAAAGTGAGATAATTGGGGATCATAATCCACAAATTATGATTCATAGACTATGCCATTTCAAAACAGTTTTATTTGAATCAAACCAACTTCACAAAATTTCAAATCATTTGAACAAGTGGACATAATACATTTCCTTCTCAACTACGGTATGAATATATTTTTAATTTTTTGTACGCTGAAGAAGTCACAAAACATTGAATTGATTGTCGCAGCGTGATTATAACCTTTCGTGCAAGAATCTGACAAAAATCATGTGCTACAGAGGCTGAAAAGTTATTCTAAGAATTTCAGGGTGCTCGATGCTTTTAATAAATTACCAAAATCTATTCAAGAGGCATATTCCTATTCAATCGAAAACACTTTGAATCGTCGTGATGGATTGCAGTTGTGATATTCAATATTCTTACCAACTCTGATCAGCCTTTGTGCTACAAGATACTATTCATTATTTCTCTGTGTTACATACTCATTCTGTTCATCAAAATAACAAAAACCTTGTGAATAGATGTTTCCCTATTTGTGAAAACCCTTAAGTTTATTTGAATTAAATCGCCAGTGAAAATCACTGTGTTTCCGGAATCCTATATCATTCGCAATCCAGGATGAGCAAACTTCAAGTTGGATAAGAGGCGGATTTCAAGGAAATGCTTTCCTTGTGTGTCTAATGGGAAACGGCTGTTACTTTCGCAATATTCCTCGTAGACGAAAAGCGTGTAATATTTACCTGTCGTCGTCTCAGTTTTTTGTACTTCTGGAGGATGAGACAATCCGGAAAAAAGAAAAAATAAGCATTAAAATAATGTCTGGCAGTGTAAAGCTGGCAAGCAGAAAATGCAAATTCAATTCCGTTAAAAGCTCGGAAATATTCTAAGTTATAGTCTCAATTTTCCAAGTAAAAGGGCGACGAATATTTCGAAAGCGTTTGAAATTAGATCTTGAAAAATGCGTTGCGGACCTGGCAGAGAGACATTTTTGTTATTCTCTCGTGAAATTTGTTTGAGGTCACGAGTTTTGCAGGTGAATCAAGTTGAAATTTCATTACAGTCGAGAATGATTCTACGGATTCGAGGAGATCGAATTTGATTATGTGAATGAAAATCACAATACAGTGTTGGTTCCAGGCGATGTGCTGTTCGGAATGGAAATATTTTATCTTCATAAGCGCCCTTCTCCATCTTAATTTATCCTTGAACAGAATAATAGAAAGATGTTCAATTGGTCTACAGATAATAAAAAATCATGTGAATGCTAAATTTGTTGAGGGAAGGAATTTCCGAATTGAAATTTGAATAATACAGTACTCTACCGGTCCCCAAACTTGTCTGGACTACGACCCATCTAAAACAAGTTACAAAAATCGGGACTCACCTTTAGGAAATTCAACCGTTACCACTATGAATAAAGGTATTTTTCAAATAAAAAACAAAGTTCAAATACAATTTTCAATACTCAATCCAATAACTACGTCAAAAACGTATTTGATTGGGAAGGGTGAAATTGTTTCCTATGTTTTGCCATTACAGTTTTGAGATCAACTTCAACTCGAATTACTTTTAATATTGGTGAGATTGATATGTCATGGATTGGGAAACCCCGCAGTAGACTAATGGGCTACAACCTATCAGAAAATAACTACTCTACTTGTACTGGAGCTACCACTGAATTTTGAATTTTCTCCGTTTCAGGAAGATATATTGAAATTTTCAACTCATGACTTTTTCCTGCACCATTCCAAACTGGAATTGCGATGAAATGCGGACGTAAATATACTGAAATAGTACTGACACGAATTCAATCATGGATTGGTGTGATACGATTGGAATGAACATTATACAGTCGACATGAAAGGTTGATTTCGTTAAATCTGCCAAAATGCCGTGATAATGGAGAATGAAAATCAAATCAGAAGTGAAGTTTTTAAGTTTTACCTCCAAAATTATGAACATCTGTTGATATATACCGAAACTGTGTCTTGAGAATACTGCACTGTTATTGGATCGAAAGGTTGATGTGGACTGTTGAAGAACAATATAAAATGATTGACGAAAACGAAGGCATATTATTTGCCTTCGAAAAGAAGACACTTGCCCAGCATGTCTTAAACTCCGTTCTGCACGTTTTTAGAGAGTAACACTTATCATTGACATTCTCTTGTTAGAGAAATTCATTTCATGCATTTTGGAATGCAAAACCAGTCTTTAAATCTGAAATTTCTTCTGATATAATCAACGTATCGAATATTCGGATTCCTCATTCGAAATATTAAAACTCATTCAATGAATATTAGAAACTGAAATGGGACGATTTGGGAATTTCCATCTTGTATCGCGATATATATTTTCTGAAGTTGAAACTGCATCGCTCTCTGGTTAGAGATGTATATGGTGATTAAAATAGGATGGTCAGCTTGCGCATCTATTGGAGATGAGCATATACTCTCGAATATCGAATAACATACAACCTTTAGAGGTTAAACTTGTATTTAACGAATTCAATTTTCAAATGAATCCATTGTTGTGAAGAAATAAGTTTTGCTAGAAATATTCCCTTTTAATTTGTATATATTCATGAAATACTAGTGCTAATGTGCAATCAAACCAAAATCCAAGCTTGACTCATGATCTGCTCAATGAAAAAATCTAACATCACTATGAATTCCATGGTTCAATTAAATATTGAACTGATACCTGAATAGCTCTTTCATTGACTAGATCATGTTTCATAAAATCTCAAAAACGATCAACTAAGTGTACAAAAAACACAAGAAACTAAAATACTAAAGAAGAAGGAAAACTTTTTTATTAGTGGAATGAGTAATCTTCGCCGGAAAGAACATTAAAGTTAGGTTCCACAAAAAATCGATTTTGATTTATTATCCTACGATTAATTCGAAAGTCATTTGAAGCGTTATGAGATGAAAAATCAAGAAGTATGTATTTATGACTGAAATAGAAATTCGAAAACGAATGTATCTCACAGGTTTCATCCGAATGAAATAATTGTGTAGCTCACCGCCTGTCTTCGAAAATTGTATAGATACAATTTTTATTTGAGTAACTTGAAAGGTCCACATTGATATATTTCCGGCTGAAAGCGATCAATAGGATTTTATGTACAACATACTTTTTGATTAAGTTCCAAAAACGCACTGTTAATTCTGAAGCTATATTTGAGCTGAAAATGTTGACTTGAAAACCAAACTCACCGAATCGCCTTTTTCTCCTTTCTCTCCTTTTTGTCCTGGGTATCCTGGTGGTCCAGGCAAACCGGGAGGACCCATCATTCCAGGAGGACCAATGTCGCCATAGTCACCTTTTTCACCCTTCTCACCGTATTGACCCTTGAACATTTTGAACATTCAAGTTAAATATATAATGAAAGAATAAGTAGCAAATATTACAGATTTATTGTACATTAGCAATAAAAAGCATCTGTAATGGATATATATATATATATATATATATATATATATATATATATATATATATATAAAACTCGGGAATTATATTTGGGATAGCAGCAAAAGCGAAAGTGTACTCTTATAACAATATATTTCCAATATTTCGACAATCGATTGTTGTCATCATCAGGGAGCTACAAAATAATGTTAATGAATGAAAATATGACACAGAAATGTTTTTCTTACTTACATTGTTAGTGAGGATGGTGGCATGAGATGGTTAAAAAAGTCAGATGACACATAGTAAAATTGTTATAAAACATTGATACGTATCAGTACAACACATAAACACGTTAAAAACTATTATCTTCCTTTTTAATGAAAAGGTGTAGTGACTAACACCATATGGAAATGATGAAAAGGCATGAAATTTTGTGGTTATGAAGGCGCCAAAAGTCATTTGTCGAAAATGTCAAATGTCACTGAAAAATTACTGTTGGGACACAATTTGGCCTTAGCCGCTGAGACCTCATTACCATTACAGGTGCTGCAAAAGAGGAGGTGGGAAAATGTAATATAGTATTAAAATAATTGAGAATTTGAAATATGTTTTGTGAAAAAGTATAGATTCAATATTTTGATTAAGTAACGTCACTTGAATTTTTCAGTGACATTTGACATTTTCGACAAATGACTTTTGGCGCCTTCATAACCACAAAATTTCATGCCTTTTCATCATTTCCACATGGTGTTAGTCACTACACCTTTTCATTAAAAAGGAAGATAATAGTTTTCAACGTGTTTATGTGTTGTACTGATACGTATCAATGTTTTATAACAATTTTACTATGTGTCATCTGACTTTTTTAACCATCTCATGCGACCATCCTCACTAACAATGTAAGTAAGGAAAACATTTCTGTGTCATATTTTCATTCATTAACATTATTTTGTAGCTCCCTGATGATGACAACAATCGATTGTCGAAATATTGGAAATATATTGTTATAAGAGTACACTTTCGCTTTTGCTGCTGTCCCAAATATAATTCCCGAGTTTTGTTCTTAACTTGTCAGCAAAGACTTTCTCTCCTCTCTTATATATATATATATATATATATTTATATATATATATATATATACTTTCTACTATATGGTTTCCACTATATCACTTTCAGCTCCTAATGAAGAGCCAATAAAGACTCGAAAGCTTGAACAAAATAAAGAGTTCACTTCATTTCCATCTCCTTGTTGACTGCATATATATATATATATATATATATATATATATATATATATATATATATAATATATATATATAATCAAGAAAACATTGAAAATTGTTGCTCTCAAATTATATGACCCGGAGTCAAAATGTCAAACAAGTCATTTTCATATCCTCAGTGCTCTCAGACAATAACAACGAGGCTTCAAGACTTATTCCTTAGATATGACCCTCGAGCTTTAAGGGATGAAAGTCATTATCTCATCTGAATAGCCTTTTCAAATGAACTCGTTTCGGCTAAACAACATTTGTTTATTGATTTATGTCGTCTTTCAAGAGTTCCTACCCCTCATTTGATATGTCACAAGGGACGACACGATGCTATTCGAGATTCTTAATTCGAAATGACTAGGGTGAGACTTGATCCGTGGAATATAAGACAATGAAATATTCCCCTGGTGCAAGTGAAATACTTCAATGCTTCTTTGAGCCGTTCAGATATGGATGGAGACACTTGGCGACATTCTGATGGAAATTAAGGAAAACAAAACGGGTTGTAGCTTTTACGAGCGTTCGAACAGTGGCGTAGTAGGGGTACCCGTTGCATTCCCAAAGTGGATTACATTCAGAGTGGTCCAAGGAAAAGTATGCACCTATCTTCTCTCCTTTATTTGGAATTCAAAGCAAAAAGGCTTGGACACGTTAGGTTTGCTTCCGAAGGGAACACATTTTTAATATAAAATATAGATTTGCTCGCTGAAACACCAGAATCTCAACAATATTCAGAAATGCTTGGTAGTTATGGATTCAGTTCGTATATCAATTCTATAACAAGAATGAATAATGAAATGGGTACATGCTTGGATCATATTTTTATGAAACATCAAGTATATTCAGAAATATATACTAGTATAAACGAACTTGACATAACCGATCACTTCGCAGCGCTTGTGGCTTGGAATGTTGTAGCTGAGTGTAATGATGTGAAAAAAAATCTTGAAACATATAACCATGTAAATATTGCTAGATTGAAAGAAATTGTCGCTTCATACAACTGGGATGACTGTTTAGTAGAAGGTGACGTAAATAGAAGCTTTTGCAAATTCTCTGATACTTTCTGTGAATTCGTGAAACTATCCACCTACTCTGAACGCAAAAAAAACAGAGAAGCAAAATTGAAACCGTGGATGACCATGGGAATCTTGAGAAGTATAAGGGAAAGGGAGAAGAAATATGTTAAAACTAAAAGAAAACCGTATGACGAAGCATTAAAATCTGAATATAAATTATACAGAAATCATGTTAATAGGTTAATTAAAATTGCAAAAAACTCCTACTATGAACATAAAATACAGGAAAATAAAAATAATATCAAACGTACATGGAAAATAATTCAGGAACTGAATGGTCATAAAAAAAATTCAAATGATATTAAAAAATTAGAGGTAACAATTAATATGCAAAAAAAAGTTCTTACTAAAAAACATGATATAGCAAATAAATTAAATGAGTATTTTGTCGAAAATATCAGACATATCGTTGATTCAATACCAAAAAGACACTTTAAACGTGATAACAGTCATAAATTGAATATAAATTCCTCCTATGCCATGCACTTCGTTAGTGAAATAGATGTAGTTGAACAAATAAAATTATTAGATAAAAATAAAGCAGCAGGATATGATAATATTAGACCAGAGTTCCTTAAAGAAGTTGCCGAACATATTAAAGGTATTTTAGCACAACTATATAATCTTTCTATAGCCAAAGGAATTTTTCCCGATAACCTCAAGAAAAGTATTATAATACCTCTTCACAAAGGAGGCAAAAAAACTGATCCAAATAACTACCGGCCCATCGCATTACCTTCTATTATATCCAAAGTATTCGAGAAATTAATTGTTTCAAACTTGTTAAAATATCTGAAAAAAATTAGTTTCATGTCACAAAACCAATATGGCTTCCTAGAAGGCAAAGGAACGGAATTAGCTCTATTGAATTTTACAACTGCAGTACAACAGGGAATGGAAAAGAATGAATACACCACTGGAATGTTTATTGATATAAGTAAAGCATTCGATACTATATCACATAGGATACTGTTGAACAAAATGAGTGATTTAGGAGTCAGAGGAGTCTGCAATGAGTGGTTTTGTAGCTATTTGACTAACAGAAGGCAAATCGTGAAGATCGGTGGTGAAGACAGTGATGTAAGAGAAACATTCAGTGGAGTACCACAGGGGTCAGTACTAGGACCAATTCTATTCCTTATTTATATCAACGACCTCTGTGATATGCCACTGAAAGGTAAAATATACACGTTTGCTGATGATACTGCCCTGCTCTATTCAAACAAAAATATACATATCACATACACTAATATGATGTACGATCTCAAATTACTTAAAACATGGTTCAACAAAAATGGTATGCTCATTAATGAGAAAAAAACCAAATACATCAACTTCTGTACTCGAAAAAAGTTTTTTTTCGAAATGCCTGTCAAAATACATGCAACATATGTTTCAAACGTATGCGAGAACTGTACTTGTAGGGAAATAGAGCAGGTAGATTGTATTAAATATCTAGGCATACAAATAGATGAAAATTTGAATTGGAAAAATCACATCTCTCAAATAGCCATGAAACTGAGGAAATTAATACCGTTTTTTTATAATATGCTATTCCTTCCCTCTCATGTGCTAAAAATATATTATCATTCAATGATTCACTCAGTGATTATGTATGGTATTGTTGTCTGGGGTGCTTCGTACGAAAGTAATATAAGAAGTTTAATAACTTTACAGAAAACATTCATTCGCCTTATTGCCAAAGTTCGAAACAGAAGAGAACCATCTGAACCTCTCTTCAAAAACCTCATGATAAGCAATATAAGGCAAACATATTGTATCAATATTTGTAAAGCCCTTAAAAGATATATGCACTCTCTTCACTTGAATTTAGAGACGAAATATACTGTTCGGGGAAAAAAATTTTTATCCATCCCATTGGTCACAAAGACGTCTACGCAGAGATCATTTTATTGTATGGCTCCTAAAATAGTGAATAGTCTACCTGAAAGCCTTTTTTTGAATTGTGAAATGGCATTCAACAAATACCCAAAAAACATATTCGGTTTTTTCCTAAATACCGATGTTTCTATATTTTTTTAATACAAACAAAGAGACATTATTAAAAACAAACACCATCCAATATTATTGTTCATGTTACCTTGTACAAAATGAGTTATTTCATTTTTTTTTTTCTTTTTTCTCATTTTTTCTATATTTTTCACCCAGCCACAAGTAACTATGTACTTATTGGGGTTGGCATCTTAAATAGGCTACCAGCAATGGTTAAGATATTGTTGTATTTTTTTTTTCTCTCTCATTGGGCACAGACCTCTGGTCTTCCAGGGAGAGAAAATTGAGTAATCGATTGAATGCATAAATCTAGATTGTATATTGAAGACGCCAATAAACTTCTATTCTATTCTATTCTATATAGGTTTTCAACCTCTGCTTTCAAACCCCTAACGAAGGGGTGTCACAACCCTATACAGTGATAAATCATGTGAAAAGGTATCTTATCAATGACTGAAATTTCCCCAGACATTCAATGCAAAACCGGCCTTATGAACATCAATCCGATAAATTTGGTATTGATGAAAAATACATATGAATTTTAGGGACTGAGAATCAGAATAACTACATTCAATTCAGAATTACTTCATTTAACGAAAGCAATATTCCATTGTTGTGATTTTTCATTACAATCAAATTCCCCATTTATCGTTTGCTTTTTTTTTTTTTGAAAACTGCAGATGAGTATAGGCAAACGTTTATTTCAGTCTTGTCAGTGATTCAGTTTGGTTTCTTTGTTAAAATTATTTCAACTCCACCATAAAACATGGTTGATTCCATTCCAGTTGAAATTTTTGTTAACTTTCATTGTCCGTGTGGAGACCTGTTACGAATGAAGATGAGTCACGAGACGAGAACAAGGAACCATGAGTCAGTCTGACTGGGGAACTGGTCGAGTACGGAGTGCATTTGTTTATGTGAATGATTACAAGTGTTGTTAAGGGATAGTTATAATAAATTGGGTTATCATAAGTTGGTGTTTTAGTGTAGATCTGCAGGTACCACAATTTGGCGACGAGGATATCGAACCAAAGGTAGGAATTATTTTATACACAAAGCAAATAGCTATAGTAAAACAAAGGAACACTGTACCTAAAGTGCATGTATGTGTGTGTATGTATTGTTACAATGATACACACATGTATGTACTCCTTTGTAATCGTGCAGGTTGAAAAAAAAAGTCAATTTCGTTGTTTTTCTTTCTTTCTGCCCAGGATTAGTTAACATTATTGAAATTGTTGGATGAAACGTGCTGGGAGCACCTAAAATAAGCGATAGGGCTGTGAGCACCAAACATTAACGAACGGGCTGGGAGCACCTAAAATAAGCGGTAGGGCTGTGAGCACCAAACATTAACGAACGGGCTGGGAGCACCTAAAATAAGCGGTAGGGCTGTGAGCACCAAACATTAACGAACGGGCTGGGAGCACCTAAAATAAGCGGTAGGGCTGTGAGCACCAAACATTAACGAACGGGCTGGTAGCACCTAAAATAAGCGGTAGGGCTGTGAGCACCAAACATTAACGAACGGGCTGGGAGCACCTAAAATAAGCGGTAGGGCTGTGAGCACCAAACATTAACGAAAGGGCGGGAGCACCTAAAATAATCAGAAGGGCTGTGAGCACCAAGATTAACAGAAGGGCTGGGAGCAATAACTGAAAGGCTGTGAGCAATCAAATAAGCGACAGCGGCAAGAAGAAAGAAAAATAACGATGATGATACCAATAATGATGATAGTAATAATAACTAGTTAGTACAGAAGGCAGTTGTTGACCAGTGACCGCTCACTCCAGAGGGGTGGAGTGGTTATCGAGGAGTGCTGCCATCGCGCCAAGGTCCGACGGGCAATACCCTTATATAATAATTATATAATTATAATCACCCACCTCGCGGTGCGGGCAGTATTCATTGGTTGACGCTGCAAGCTCGTCCGTTACTGAGACGGATCAGTGATGACTTGAAAAATAAAAATAATAATGTTGATGTTAATATTGAATAATGGAATAGAAAGGAGAAAAGCTCGGTTATTCTAGTTAGGAAAGCTATTTATATTTTCAGTTAACGATGGCAGAAGCAGGAATCAGGCCATTTCATTGTGATGGCATGGACAAAGCTTTGATTCGAGGCGAATGGGAGAAATGGCTAAGATCTTTGGAGTTGTATTTGGCATCGGAAGATATAACGGAGGTGGTGAAAAAACGAAACAAACTTCTTCATCTGGGTGGCAGTCAACTTCAAGAAATAGCATACAATATACCAGATGCTATCGAAGCATTCGACCCAGAAAGGAATAATGATGTTTTCAACACCATTGTGGAGAAACTCTCACAATATTTTTCTCCAAAACGGAATTCCACATTCGAACGTCATGTATTCCGAAATATCCAGAAGGAAGAAGGAGAAAACTTCAATAAGTTCCTGCTCCGAATTCGGCAACAAGCAAAACGTTGTTCATTCGGTTCTACTGAAACCGAGGCAGCTGAAATAAACATGAAAGATAAGATAATCGACAATTGGGCCCCAGTAGAATTGAAAAAGAAGCTGCTCGAGAGAGAGCGAACTTTGGATGAAATTGTTGAATTATGTCAAGTCCACGAACAAATTGGAAATCAATCAAATGCAATGGATAGAAGGGAACCAAGTTCATCTTCGGGAACTATCAATAAGGTAGGTGTTCATCAGAGAAGGTACAACGAGCTATGCTCGAGATGTGGAAAACAGGATCATGGTGGAAATGTCAGAGAATGTCCAGCCTATAATGTGAAATGTCGCAAATGCAACTTCCAAGGACACTTCGCTGCATGTTGTAAAACTCGGAAACCGCTGAAAAGAAATTTTACCCCAACTACCACGACAAATACAACGCATAAGAGATTCAAAAGGAGGGTGAACTTTGTTGATACCGAAGATTCGGAACCGGAGACTGAGGATAACATCAAGAGCTTTGATTGTTTTGAAATCAGAAACGAAGAACATACCAATAGAAAAACCATGGCCGATGACTTGGTGGAATGCCTAGTGGGAGGAGTAAAAATAACAGCATTAATCGACTCAGGATCGAAGGTTAATATAATCAAGGGAGATGACTGGAAGTTGCTTTCTGAGAACAAGGCCGTCATTTGGGATGTCACGAAATCATCTGATATTCTGAAACCATATGCTTCTGGAAGTGCTCTGGAACTGAAATGTCGCTTCGTATCCACGGTCAACATCCAGAACCAAAATGAGATAATAACTTCTTTCTACGTTGTTCCCAAAGGAGATATTTCCCTGATCGGGAAAGACACAGCTAAGCAATTGGGAATCCTGAAGATAGGGCTGAACATCAACAAACTAGAATTAGTGACGGCCTTCCCAAAAATCAAAGATGTTGTGATCAAATTATCCATAGATCCCCACGTGAAGCCAGTGCAACAACCGGTGAGAAGAGTTCCGGTGTCCGTTGAAAAACAAGTTGAGGACAAACTGGAAGAAGCACTTCAGAAGGACATAATAGAAAGAGTCACACAGCCCAGTGCCTGGGTATCACCAATTGTAGTGATTTTCAAATCTTCGGGAGATATTCGCATTTGCGTTGATATGCGCAGGGCAAACGAGGCTATTCTGAGAGAAAACTACCCGCTACCTACCTTCGAATCATTCATGACCAAGCTCAGGAATGCAAAATATTTTTCTCGTTTGGATTTGATGAGTGCTTATCATCAGTTGGAGTTATATGTGGAAAGTCGGCCAATCACTACTTTCATTACGCATAAAGGCACATTCAGATATAAGCGTCTTATGTTTGGGGTCAACTCGGCCCCAGAAATATTTCAAAGAACTTTCGAAGCTATGCTGTCCCAGTGCGAAAATTGCTTGAACTATTTGGACGATATAATTGTGTATGGTTCAACGGAACAAGAACATGACAATAAGTTGAAAAAAGTTATGAGAATTCTCAAGGAAAATAACGTGGCTTTGAACCAAGATAAATGCCTCATAAAGGCGAAGGAGTTACAATTTTTAGGACATAAATTATCTGATCAGGGGATAGAGGCTGATGACAGGAAAATAAAAACTATATTGGATTTTCGTCCTCCAGAAAATAAGGAAGAAGTTCGCAGTTTCTTGGGCCTAGTCTCGTATCTTGGTAAATTTATTCCTGATTTAGGGACAGCTACAGAACCATTGCGACAGTTAACGAAAGCTGAGGCAAAATTCACGTGGACGGAACAACATCAACATAAATTTGAAAACCTCAAAAGATCTCTTTCCAACTTACCCACTCTGGCTTAGTACGATGTGAATCGTCGCACCCGTCTGATAGCCGATGCGAGCCCTGTTGCCTTAGGAGCAGTGCTATTGCAATTTGAAGAAGATGATAATCCAAGAGTCATATCTTTTGCGTGCAAGAGTTTATCAGACGTAGAAAGACGATACTCCCAAACCGAAAAGGAGAGTTTGGCTTTAGTGTGGGCAGTTGAGAGATTTTATTTTTATCTGGCTGGGGTGGAATTTGAGCTCGTAACCGACCATAAGCCATTGGAAGCTATTTTCAAACCCACGTCAAGACCACCCGCACGTATAGAGCGATGGCTACTTCGTTTGCAAGCTTTCAAATTCAAGGTAATCTTTCAACCGGGCAAATCGAATATTGCAGATTCAGTATCAAGATTATGTAAAATAACTCCCGAAAAGTCGTTTGATATAGATAGCGAGCAACACGTATTCAGCATAATGGAGAGAAGTACACCCAAGGCAATGAAGATCTCACAGATTGTGTCAGAAAGCCGAAATGACGTCGAAATAGCGGAGGCCATAAAAAAAACTGCTTGTGAAGCCTGGAGCCCAACCGATGACAATAGGTATGCCCCGTTCAGGTCCGAATTAACTACCATAGGTTCCGTACTACTCAGAGGTAATAGAATTGTTGTACCTCAGTCACTTACGAAAAAAGTGTTGGAATTAGCACACGAAGGACACCCGGGAGAAACGGTAATGAAAAGGCGCCTCCGAGCTAAAGTGTGGTGGCCACTGATTGACAAGCAAGTAGATCAATATGTCAAAAATTGCCGTGACTGCCTACTGGTATCACAACCAAACAAACCACCACCAATGGCAAGGCACAAGTTTCCAGAAGGTCCGTGGCAATGCCTCGCGATAGACCTGATGGGACCGTTACCAAACAAAGACATGGTTTTGGTAGTTATAGACTATTATTCAC
The DNA here is from genome assembly GCA_032362365.1 of Zygogramma bicolorata. Lineage (NCBI taxonomy): Eukaryota > Metazoa > Arthropoda > Insecta > Coleoptera > Chrysomelidae > Zygogramma > Zygogramma bicolorata. The sequence continues at coordinate 92,796 of JAVJAQ010002014.1, forward strand.
GATATCAGGAAGTGAAGTTCTTGAAAACAACGACATCGTCCATAATTATAAATCATTTGTCAGAAATGTTTTCACGTCTTGGATTTCCGAAAAGCATTAGAGCCGATAATGGGAGGCAATTCGTCAGCAACGAATTCCAACAATTCTGTCACAATCATGACATCGAACTTATCAGGACACCTCCTTACTGGCCTCAAGCTAACGGAGAAGTCGAAAATATGAACAAGTCGATTCTGAAGCGCTTGCAGATTGCTCATTCCAACAGACGTGATTACCAGAGCGAAATACTGAAATTTATCCTAATGTACAACGTTACACCTCATGGTACAACAGGTAAATCGCCATCCGAGTTGCTTTTTGGTCGAAACATAAGGGACAAAATTCCGTCTACAAACGATTTGATCAGTAATGGAATAGACGAAGAAGCTAGAGACAATGATATTCTCAACAAACATAAAGGAAAGAAAAGAGAGGACAAAGCAAGAGGATCTAAGTATTACAATGATTATATAAAACCAGGAGACAGGGTGTTGACAAAAAACGTGACGCCTTCCAATAAACTCGAAAGTAGATTTCAGGCAGAAGAATATGACGTGATAGAGAGAAAAGGAGATGAGGTGTCTCTAATGAAAGATGGGAAAATATCCAAGAGACATATCACCCATGTGAAGAAAATACCAAATTCGTCATCATCGTCAAGTCCAACCCTAGGAGATTCCATCACTGAACAATCGGAGAACAACGCAGAAAACGAGGGGGATCTACAAGTCAATCCAAAGGTTTCTCCTATCAAGTTGAAAAAAAAGGAGGGATTGTGGAGACCTGTTACGAATGAAGATGAGTCACGAGACGAGAACAAGGAACCATGAGTCAGTCTGACTGGGGAACTGGTCGAGTACGGAGTGATCGTGCATTTGTTTATGTGAATGATTACAAGTGTTGTTAAGGGATAGTTATAATAAATTGGGTTATCATAAGTTGGTGTTTTAGTGTAGATCTGCAGGTACCACAGTCCGAAAAATTGTTTTGCTAAACTTACTGCTTATTTGTTTGAAGACATTCATCCCGATGAAATGATTCGAATATTGCCAAGTAAAGCTTCGATAGATCAATTCAACAATTTTTTCACTTTTTGTATCGAAGTACCGTTACAAATGACAAACATTGGAACCTATCACTAATTTTAAATTGTTTGATTCTTGATACTAGAAACATTTATATTATTTCTATTTTTCATCACCAAAATTATTGAGTTAATGTTCTTAACGCCGTTTTCGCATTAATTCTTCAAGTGAATTTCAATGAATAGGGTATCATCAGAAATATAATTTTGTCTCTTCTCATATGATGTATTATTCGACCCCACTACCCATTTGAAATTTTAGGGTTGTGAGAACTCCTCGCTAGTAGGTTGAATGCTTATGTTGAAGAATTGTGTCTACCTCACAATCAACCTATACGTGTCCGAACATTTTTGCTTCAAATTACAGAAAAAGAAGAAGCTTGGTGTATATTTTTTGTTGGACTACTGTATATTTTTATACTGTATGGATTAAAAACAATTTGTCGATTTCAAAAACTTTCACATAGTATTCTTGGGCGATTTGATATATTATTCTCAAACCAAATTCTGATTCGTTCTCCTAGTCCCATAATTTTTTTTTTGGAAAATCAACGTGAATTATGGTTGCATCCGTTCCATTTCGAAAGCTTGTGAATGCAAATATGCCCTCGCTACTATCATTATTTGCATTTATGGTTGGACCAAACTATCTGGTGGTATATTTTCTACATCATCTGTACGAAAATCTATAGAAAATATATAAAATCACAGCTGATAGGTTAAACAATCACTCATAACATACACTTGCCAAAGTGAATTGAAAGAAATACATTCAAAATAGTTTCGTAATTTTTTGTTTCGAACATTTTTCATTTCAAACACGGTTGAAAAAGTAAAATAGTGATGTTGAATATTTTTTATTATTATCTGAATTTGAACATATTCTTCAGAGAAATACAAAGTGTCATCAGTTTCGCGATAACTTGAAAAATGAGCAAAAAAAAACAGAATTAGATATTGAACAAAAAGAAGAATAGTAACGTCTGACGTCACGTCTTCCTGTAGTCATATAACGTCTCCACAGAATTCCGTTTAACTAGAGAGTTGCACAGAGTGAAAATTTAATAACAATGATTATCAACCGATTTTCATTTCGATTTCAATTTTCTCTTGGGTATTGCATTTATAATTTGTCACGTAGTTCAGCGCACACGGCATCAGCGAACATCTTCATCACTCACAACTCCTCGTTGAAGCTGTTCCTTGATGAACTAGTTCTATCATCAGCACTGTGAGAGAGACGTGGAGACACTGACTGATATTCAAGGAATATTGATTTTTTTTGTTCTCATCTTGGATGTTCTATTACGTAAAACCTACAAAATCTTCTACAAATTCTGCTGGAGAAAGCTATTGTATAGTGAAATACGTGTCGCTCGTTGTTATTAAGAATTGTACAGAAAACTGTTGAATATTCATTTCTATCAAGTACCGGCCAGAAAAGTTCAATACGCATTATTTACCATTTACTGAATTGAGTATAGTAGAGATTCATGCTTGCTGCGTGAAGACTTGTAAATAAACGAAAAGATCATGATTTTCCCGTGTTCTTTTATTAGAATGTGTTCGATTCGATAACCCAAACGTTATACTTCTAGAGGTGAATAGATCAAATTTCGACAATCATAGCAAAATATAAATGAAACAGTATTGTATAGTTCTTGAAGAACGATTGCATAACCTAGACCTAGATAATTAGTGCTTGAAATTATTTCAAGAACACGTGTTTCCCTAAAATTCTGTGAAAAAAATTAGTCCATATCCATAATTCGTAAGAAAACTGAACCTCAACTCACATAAAAGTGATTTGGTTCAGGTGTTGATTCAGAAAAAAATCCGGTGGAAGTAACTGGGACCCCCTTTCTACGGGGGTATAAGAAATAACTCACAAAAATGGGGTCTGGTGATCTATCACTTTCCGCATACCATAATCCCACAAAAAAACAGGTGAGGGTTCTACACTGGAAAATTCATGACTATAACTATTGATTTTGGATTTGATATCTCGTAAAGCTGATATAATTTATATCAATGAAGAACAAGGAGTCGTTTCATCATGGCCAAAGTTTCAGTATCGAACAATAAATAGTCAATTCTAGAAACAATACTGGAGAACTTACAGGAAGTCCTGGTGGACCTTGAGGACCAGTGGCTCCATCTTTTCCAGGCGCACCTGCCGTACCCGATATACCCATATCTCCTTTTGGTCCTTAAACAAAAAAAATTCTTAAGACACCTTTCGACAATAATCAAGTCATTTCTTAGCTTTCTCTTGAGCAATCATATAATTGAGTTAAAATATTATATAAAATGTATATATGGACGATGATTATAGCAAATTGCCAAAATTTGCAATTACTGCGGCTTATCATCATTCGCAAATTTCGTCAATCAAAGAATCAAAAGATCTATAAGAAAAAAAATATAAGAACAGGGTGAACATATGAAAACGAAACAAAAAGCTTTTATCAGAAACTTCGTATACATTTGAGAGAAAACGTTGAGACCCGTTGAATCTTGGTTTTTTAAGGAAAACATATATTTATTTTCTTTAATTTGGGATTTTGACGTTAGTAAAAGTCATCCCAAAGTACAGAAACAACATTGGGAATCAAGTAAGATGGCGTTGAAATTTTCTTTTGAATTTCGTCGTAGTTGAAAAAAATCATATTTTGAATTTCATATTGTTCTCAAATTGTTCTAATATTGTTCGTTTCCGTTAACCAGCTGACGAATGTGCACCCTGAGAAGTCGAAACTTGTTCGAGCAATGAAGTAACGAGGCCTTGCATTTTAATGTGCGATTACCCAGCACGGTTGCCCGGTGGAAAATCGCACCCCGATCTTTCGCTTGAAAGGCAAATGTGCTAACCTCTACACCACCAAGAACCACTGTGAGTACTATAACATAGAAAGAAGAATTTATAAGCTTAGAGACAACTTCAATTGCAAAGAAGGGAGTCTTAACATCTGCAGAGTATGAATGCCAGCGGTTGCATGAGAAATGGCGATTCTCAGTTCGAACATTTAATCAATTGAGTTATGAGTGAACAGCTCAACATAATGCAAATATAGAGTACGTTGTTTTTACAAAACTTCAATGCAGAATTCAGGAATTTTGAGGCATACTATATAGAATATGAATAGTGCTGGAATGACATCTTACTAGACCCCCATACCAATGAAATATTTTGGGATAATTCTCAACCCCGTTCAGGGGTAACTCTTCAAAATGGTGCAGTTTCTGATAACGGTCCTTTTTCGTTATCTCCTAGCCACCCTCGAATTTAGATGAAATAATCTTATGTCAACATCCTCAAAAGAAATGCCTCCAGACGAGTCGTTTATGTACCTGGAAAGCCAGTGTAACCCTTATCGCCCTTTTCACCCTTGAGACCGGGTTCTCCTGTTTCGCCTTTTTCTCCTGGTGGACCGATCGATAATGCATCTCCATCTAGACCCTGAACAATCGAACCATTCATTAGGCATAGCTTCAAAGTTCTTGATTTCTCTTCGACATAGCTACATTTTGATGAAACACCGGTGGAACATTTGAATTTGATAGTTCATATAATAACCGAAACCAATATGAAATTTCAATATACAGAAAATAACCAAAAGGTATTTTTTCATGAAGATGTATTATACCGGGTGTCCCAATAGTGAGCCTTTGGTTGACATATCTATAATTCTGATGGACATAAAAAAGTAAGTTATGTAGGACTAGGAATATCACATTTTGAAAATAGTTTCAGATGACCGGGTGTCGTATATTACGTAACAGCATGATTAATCAAATTGAACAACCATCTCCTTTCATTCTTATTGGAACGCTGCTTCGTTGCATATTCAGCCTCCAATTATTTTTCATTCACAATGTGCCTTGTCAATCAGACTTTTCGTTGAAAAATTGCAATGTTGTATGGTGGAGTGATTCAGATAAACCTCAAATCATCGTGTTACTTCGTTTTAACTATAAGATTATATGGAATGGAACACTCTGTATTATTTTATTGTCTCTTTCTATATGCAGTTACTTATTTGACGATACCAATATGTTAGTTGTTATTTTTGACCTTTTTTGATTTTCCACTTTTATCATAAAATACCTGAACAATATTTCAAATCTATACCACTATTATAACTAGCTGAAGTTTCTAACTTTGTTTGTGGGCGTAATCTTCGGAAATACTAAGCCGACCATGAAAATTCTGTCACTAACATAAAGCTACACTATTCCCTAGACAACATTCAGATCCCTGAAGAAAAAAACCTGATTAACGTCATTCCAAACATAGCTCACATACATCTCAATTTTCTGAAAATAATAACCTAACAACGGCGCATTGTGATAAAAATAGTTTGATATTGAATAGACAAAGAAAAACAGTTTCAATGATAGAAAACTAATATGGTTGTCCTATTTAAAAATATAAAAATATATTTTTTCATTTAAAGGAAATATCGTTTACCCTTCACAACTGAAACTTTTTTCAAAATGTGGAATTTGTATAGCAATATAACTTTCATGTCGTTTTTTTGATATGTATTGGCCGTAGGACAAATTGGGATTCCCAGTGCAATTTTGAAATTTTTGCTTCATGAAAAAATAATGGATTTCAAATTCCGAAAAAAAAATCCACCGAATACGGTACATACCCAATATAATTCTGAAACATTGATAACATACCCCATAAAAATTATTTCAAATACAGGTAGTGGATTTCGAAAAATACTGACTTGACATAGGAAATCTGTGAAACAACCTTCCTAGATGTGTAAGATTATATAATTGAATAAGTGCAATACGTTGTTCGTATCAAATGAGAACTGATTGTTGTGTGCTATTCTCTATTCATCATTATTTTTTAAAGTTAATATTCATATTATTGAATTGATTTTCATGGAACGATTCCACTCAAAACAGAATATGTCGGATAATATCATGAATTTTGAAATTTTTCTGGGCAAATATCGTAGTCATAAAATTACAAATCCACCGGTGTTCTCATCGTGTACTACGCTGTTCTACCAATTAGAAAATTACACAAAAACATATACCATGCCTGAAAAACACAAAATATCTACAAAATCATAATACATGTACTTTTTACAAGCGAACTCATTTCTTAAATTGAACATATAAAAATGGCATGAAAATTTTCAATTCCGAATTTGCTATATAAAAAATAGCAATCAATTCAGAAATATGTTCGTTATTTTAGTGTTCTGTCGAAACGACTCACGAGAATACATAGAAGTCCTTGAGTTTATTCTATTTGTTATAGCACATGTCAAAGTGAGTTTTTATAAACTACAAAGACTAGACTGAGTTGTACTTTATCTGCAAGGATAAAGTATTTGTTTTCATTTTTCATGAAACTAAAATTCTCACAGTTGAAAAATAATTTTTCGAATTCTTCATGAAACACTAGATTACATTCTAGGGATGGACAATTTGAAAAAATATCAATTTTGATGATGAAAAAATTCCATTGAAACGATTCAGAAGTTGTCAGAGTATTTATGAATTATTTTCTTCAAGTTGTTCTACAAAAAGTGTGCTGTAGAAAAAAAAACTGAATAATTTCTTTATCGTCTTGAATGATAAATAACTATTTCTCAACGTGAATGAAGTCATTATCGAACGTAGTGAATTATATGGAAGGATAATAAAGAGAAAATAAATATACTTACGAAAGTAAAGCAGCTTTGAAAAAACAAAATCGAGTCGTAAAACGCTAATTAATTCTGTTAATCAGCAGTTAGTGCAGTGAACAGACAACACTACCCGAGTGCCCAACGAAAGTTAATTGTACTGTAAAATAAATTAATAAAACGTTATGTTTACAAACTCATGCAAAAGGTGATTTTCTGTATCTCTACTAATCTCGTAGGTTGAAAAGGGTCATTAAAAGTCGGCTCTTGATATCGTGCTTTATTGTTATATGGTTACCGAGATTGGAGTTTATTCCACAGGGGTTTTTGTATGGTCAACGACCTAAGATTAGTATTTCAGTTTCATCAAATTCAGTTTTGGTTTGAATGGCAAGAATTTCAGAGATCGTCAGAAAATCACGAATTGGAAAAAACATCATTCTAAGGACTGGTTTTTTAATGTAATGCCAATAAACTTTTTCTGTTCCCTCTATTTCAAACAGTTCATTACTTATTTGACAGCTGTTAGGTAATGTTTCTTTGAAAATTTACGTGTAATCTGAATCTGTTTTTAGAAACGATGGGATATGTTGAATTGAACTGGCCGATACTTGATGAAAATCCATATTAACAAAAATATATTACAGTTTCCTGTATGATTTTCACTTACAATTGGTTTACAAAACCGCGACACGTGTTTCGCTATTACAATAATTGCTTGAAGAAGCTATTGTAATAGCGAAACACGTGTCGCGGTTTTGTAAACCCATTGTAAGTGAAAATCATACAGGAAACTGTAATATATTTCTGATGGGATATGTAACATTTGACCTGATTAAGTTGATCTCATGACTACATTTAATGGCTCGAAAACCAAATTCATCGGATTTTTGTTCCGAATTCTTTGTAAAATTTAAATTTGAAAATTATGTTATTTGTTGAATGAGTTCACTATTATCTGTCACAGCCTTGAAAGTAGTATAGTGCATGACTTGCATAGAATGCTTATTTCTCATATGTATGATTTGCAGCATCTGCCTTGCAGCATCCTTGCTTTGAACAATATACTACTCCTTACAGTACAGTAACACACCTTTTCTCGTAGCCATATAACTACTAGATCCATAGAAATGTAATCCTTCTTCAGAAATCTTGGTTGAAATCTTCAGAAACAATATTTGTAGCAATTATACAAACTCCAATTGAATGGCAATGCATTCACATCTGGATATGACAGCTATGAATATTTTACATCAACCATGATTTTCAAGTGAAATGATTTTCAGGTGAAAAATGCTTTCAGATATTTCAAATCGGTGAATTTTCTTATGTTTATTATTCATCCAGACAAGACACATACAATGCAATCATCAGCCTTTTTTAGATTCTATTTCATGATATTCAATTTCACTGAAACATATCATAAGTGAACAGTCTCCGTGCTCATGTTCGAAATAATTTTTGAATTTGTTTCTAGGTTTCAATTAAAGCTCAAATTACTTCCACCGAGTAATTTCTGAACTCAGTTTGCTATTTTAAGAGTTATTTAGTTTCACGGTAATTGAATTAGCAGATTGAAGGGATATTTTCATGGATTTGTGTGATGAATTCATCGAAGGACATATCAAGAGTACTGTGATCTGAAATCAATGATGCATATGTAAAAAAAATAAATGAGAACATGCAAACAATACATTCGGTGCGATTTAAAACAAAATTCCATCGTGCAGACAAACAAATTTACTACAATTCGTGCAATTCTCAAGTCTCCCTTTGAAGCTATGCTATGAAATGTAGTGGGGTTAGATTGTTGAACAATTTCACGAACTGTCAATATACTCTACGTAGTGAGTAATAATTATTTTCTGAATTGCTCTCCATACTCCTGAACTCAAGTTTGACCTACTAGTTCTGAAACAGATACATCTCTTAGAGCACATTTGAAATATTCTTCAAGAATAGTCAAATTGCAAAAGGAGTAGTTTTTTTAAATGAATTGACACTCGTGAAATTGTGGGCCAAGATTACATGAAAATACATTACCCTTTTGCCTCTCCTGCCTCTGGCACCTTTGTCACCAGGTGAACCAGGCGGTCCAATTGGTCCAATTTCACCTTTTTCACCTTGTAATACGTGAAATGATAATAAATAATACAGAAGACCCCGCACGAACGATCATGGAAAATGGCTCTTAGTGAAAAGTTTAGCGCTCCAAAATGTAAGTTGTATAATATATTATTTCATCGTACTTTTTTGGGTTCTCAACCCAGCACAATCTGAGAAAATAAGAATTAATATTGGAATCTATAAAAGTATAGAACACCTTCTATGAGTCAGCAACTTCTCGTATTTCTCAAATTTGCCTATCAATAAAATACAACAAATACTTTTCAATCAACGCAGCAACTTATCGGGGTAGATTAAAAATGTGTTCTTCTACACTTGAATAGATTCCAATATTGATTCTTAGTCTTTTGTAGGTTGAGAACCTGAAAACAACTACGTAGAAAGAATTCATCCACCACAAAATAATGAGATTCAAACAGTACATATAATATATTTATTATTACTCAGATAGCAAATAATTCTTGGACTCAATTCAAAACTATTTTTGGTGACTTTTTCGAAAGCAGTAGACGAGTAGTCAAAAGATTCCGACGTAATGAAGGGGTACTTTTGTTAGGTACTGGAAGGTGAGTGTTTGGTACTATTTGTGAAATCACCGTATAGAGGTTAACATTCTAGAGAGAGAGAAAGAGTAGTGTAGTGATAATCTATAATTTTTTCAAAAAGGAACCAAAACTTCTACAGAAGAAGTTATGATTGAATTTCAGCAAATACTCTTTGTTGATATGTGTCACTTATTCACAGATACTCAATTCATTTACAATAAGGAAAAGCCTATCTAAAACAGCAACTTTGCTGCCTATATGGCACGCCTGATATTTTTTTTACACTCAATTCGTATACCAAGCATACGTATCTTGATTCAACTAGGGCATTTATAGTAAACTTTTACTTATCATGAAGAAAAATAGAGAGCTGATTGTATGTCACAATCATTGCAACTCTGTATCTGTTTATATCCATTTCATTTGCTTTATACATTGTTTATGAGAATATTCTACCCCGGAATTAGTCATACCACTCAATTTTCCAACCTTCAAATGTCTTCGACGAGTCTCATCGTAAAGTCAAGCTTATAACAATATAGGTACGTTTTATGGCGCTTTCCTATTCGAAACTTCTTTCTGTCTGTTTCTCTCTCTCACAAAACTCGTTGGTCATTATTGACGGAGGGAGAGGAAGAGAAAGACGACAAATACGTTTCGAATACTAAAGCACCTGATAACGCCTACTGTACGATTTTGTTGTGGCAGATGTCATACATGAATTCATTTTATAATCATTGATAATTGACCTGAAATCCATTTTTTTTTGGTTTCTCTCTCCTGGAAAAGAAAGAGATTTATGTTCTCATAATTTTTGTTTTTAGGGAAAATTACTATATTTTTCCCGATACGTAACTGAAATATAAAGAAACATTATTTACTGACTATTTTGTTACATATGTATTGAATATTTTATTGATTTGAGGTTAAATTGAAAAATATATCAAAAATTGTATAAACGTTACGACGTTTCGGAAGCTAGTCTGCCTCTTTTTTCAAGCCTTCTTGAATATTTTCATCGAGATTGGATTTTTGGTGGGTAGTATCAAAATTTAACACTGAAATGATTGATTCCTCAATAGCCATACTGAGTGTTGATCTTGACACAACCTACTTCGAATTCAACCTTTCCAGTTCAACTTCCCTCTTTACAAAATGCATTCAACATTGATCTATCAGTGAACAAGTAGCGATAGCTTTATTTACGTTTGATAAAACGCAAGAGGCCTTTTGAGGTTTTTTTTTGTTGGTTTCTGTTCTGTCACAAGTAAATTGTTGTTAAGTCAACCGTGTGTTTACCATTTGTTGATGATACTAGTTAATTTTGATCTATCTATTTCTTGTCTTCTCCAGTTGTTTGTTTTCATTTCCAAAAAGGAAACTCAAAGAGGCTATTAACTTGTTCACTGGGTATAGATCAATAAAAGGGAAACAAGAATTGGAAAATTGAATTCGAATTAGGTTGTGTAAAGATCCACACTTGGTATAGCTGTTGATTTGGTCATGTCGGTGTCACATTTTGACAATACTCATCAAAAATCCAATCTTGATACAACATTCCACAAAGGCTTGAAAAAGGAGGCGAACTAGCGTCCTACACGTCGCGAAGGAGGAGTATATTGAATTTTCTTTATATTTTTAAATTTAATAATCTAAATTTATACAAAAATCCAAAATAACCAGACAATTGTACTATAATTACGTATAGGGGAAAATATATCAAATTGCCCTAAAAACATTCATTATAGGAATTTGACGCTCCATTCATTTCTTTTACAGGGGAGAGAAAATCCAATTAATAGATTTCAGGACATTTTTACCTCCTCAAAAAATATTCAAATGAAATCTTCACATCTTCACTGAGAGCCATTCACATCAGGTTCAGGCAGGTCTTTTTGATAGATAAGAATAAATAAACACAAAAAAGAAATACATTCGTCTATAAATTTGTCAATTGAATGTTTCGGCAAATGTCTTCAACGTTTTCACATATTATCATAATTACATTTTTTTTCCATAATGCGAATATGTACCTCATTGGGGAATCATTCATTTCTATGCTCATCTTTCGAACTTACCTGGCGGGCCAGGTGGTCCAGGAGGTCCTTCGATGATGCCGGTCGGGAACTGGTCACCAGTCAGCGTCGTTGTAAGGCCTCTCTCTCCTTTGTCGCCCTTATCACCCTGAAAATATCAATTAGGGTTAATTGCCTTGCTAATATAGCTCACAGAATACCTACACCTTCAGATAAATATGTTAATGATATTAGTGTTACGATTTATATGGTGCGGTCGTGGAAGTTTCCCCTCAATTGATTTTCGAAGATGTTAAGGAGAGGGAAGGGGAATACCTGTCACGGTTTTGAACATTTCTTCAGGTGAGAGTCCCACAGAGAACTGAATAACAATTTTTTTTATATCAATTGAAATAACTTGAAGTTAATTTTGGATAAAGTTTCTATCGAAGTAATGATATTTTTCATATTGTTGACGATCACTGAATATAAAATGAAACAACTCTTAACGTTTCAACCAGTTGTCACAGGTAAAATAGAAACGTGACATAATTTTTTGATGACTTCTATTATAAATCTTGTCCAACCTTGAAATCTTGTCCTATTGAAAGTTGAGGAGGAATGAGGAAGAATTTTTACGACCACACTATACACAAGAAAGCATTAGTTCACTATATTCATTGGGATTGATCAAATCAGTTCGAATTCAACTTATTCGGAGAATGGTGGAAAAATATCCCGTAATGTGTCGCTACTAAATTAAAATAAATACGGCCGTAATACTTTGGAGAACTCCCCCTGTTGTATACAGGTCTGGAATTTTTTCTAGAGATGAATTACTCTAGCGCCAAACTATGTTTGCTAGCAATGGGCGGGAATTTGGCCAAAACCGTTAAAAAAAGATTAGGTTAGGTTAAAAAAACACAGAAAAAGCTACAATGCTACCAGATCGGTTGATAATCTGACTTTCCATTGATAGAGGAGGATATGAACCACCCTGCATTACTAATTGATATTGAACAAGAAAATGGTGAGAGTAGTGGGGAGAATACATTCTTCGAAACAGAAACTGTTTACAATTTTCAAAGATGAGATTTCTTACAGCTCTCGTATAGGATCAGAAATATTGACTGGACTGTATTGTTGGAAATACAAAATGTGAATGACGCGGTAGAAGTTTTTTACAGCATGATATATGAAGTACTTAACGAATTAGTACCTCAAATAAAAAATAAAAAACGTACGTTTCCTGTCTGGTTTAATAATGATGTGAGAAAAAGTTTGAAACGGAAAAATGAACTGAGAAAGTTAAAAAATTTATCCAACTATTATACACAGCTATGTATAAAGGAGAGACGAAGATTGAAAAAACTAATTGATGCGTGCTATAAAGAATACATAAAAAATGTAGAAAATGCCATTAAAAATGATTCAAAACATTTCTGGTCCTATACGAAAAAAAACGAAAAACTAATAATTTGTACCCCATACTCAAGCTACAGGGCTCCCAAGTGAAAGAAAGTGAGTCCGCAGATTCTTTTGGCAAATATTTTCAATCGGTCAATTTCGATGGAGATGTAGAGAGTCGCCTCACACTCAATGAAGTAACCGACATCGATTATTTTGAAGCTTTAAAGAAACTTAAGACAGAAAAATCTGCGGGAAGTGATAAAATACCACCGTATATAGTTAAAGGATGTGGAGTGTGGCTAAAGCAACCTCTTCTTCATATCTATAACCTCTCAATTGAATCTAATACGTTCCCAGACTTATGGAAGGAAGCATTAGTGACACCTATCCATAAGGCTGGCAGGGTCTCGGATATTGAAAACTATAGGCCAATAGGAGTACTATGTGCTAGTGCGAAACTGTTTGAACAGATCATCTATACGAAAGTGTGGAGGGGTTTTGGCGAAACTATTTGTGATGAACAGCACGGATTCGTTCCAGAAAAAGTCGACGTCAACAAATTTACTAACATTCACTCATCATGTTCTCAATCATCTAGAAAACAATAAACAGGTCGATGTTATTTATACAGATTTTCAGAAGGTGTTTGATAAAGTAAATCATGATGTGATACTGGAAAAGTTCCATAGAAGTGGTGCTGATGCCCATGCACTCAAATTGCTGGCCTCGTATTTGAATAACCGACAATTCAGAGTCAAATATAGGGGATATTGTACGGGAAAATTTCGCGCAAACTCTGGGGTCCCTCAAGGATCAAACCTAGGCCCATTAATTTTTCTTATATTCATAAATGATCTCACACAAAATATCAAATACTCTGAGTGTCTGTTGTTCGCTGACGACCTCAAATTTTATAGACAGATCGAAAATTCACAAGACTGCGAAAAATTACAGGAGGACATCAATAGTGTCTATCGATGGAGTGTTAAAAATGACCTTCCGTTCAATATATCCAAATGTAATGTTCTGTCTTGTACCCGAAAACTAACTAAGAAACTATACGATTATTCAATGAATTCTATAAAATTATCCAGGGTAGAGACTATCAAGGATTTGGGTATATACTATAACTCCACACTCTCGTATAAACCACATTTAAATCACATAGCGTCTCAGGCACTACGAACTATGGGATTTATAATGAGACAAAGTGCACATTTCAGTGACATTGGAGCAACTGCTGCGCTATATAATAGTTTAGTCAGACCTAAACTTGAATACGGTGCTGTAGTTTGGCATCCTTCTCAAATTATTCATAAAAACAGATTAGAAAAGATTCAAAACAGATTTCTGAGATATTTATATCACAAAAAATATAAACTATACCCGGACAATGAAATAGTCAGATCAGAAGCACTACGTATTGAATTCAAAATACCCAGTCTAGAAAATAGAAGACAGGCAAGTATAGTGTTAATGTGTTACAAAATCTTTGAAAAATATTACGACTGTCCAAATCTCAAATCTTTACTGAAAGAAAGAATTCCAAACAGAACAACAAGACTCATTCAATTCTTCGATGTACCATATGCATCAACAAATAACTGTTCACCCATCATTACAATGATTAAAACAACAAACAACTTTCTATTAATGTCAGATATCAACTTCGTTCTCCCTCCCAAACAAGTCTATGATGGTATAAAAAAATTCTTTTCAAGCTCATAATGACTACTTTTGTTCTTTCCATTCGCTTAAGTGTAGTAGCTGTATATAATGATACTGTATCCATATGTAGATATTAGAACTCTTATAATTTAAGCTCAGACTGTATTCATATTTTTCTGTAGGAAATATTATTTTCATGTAATGAGGTTTTTCACCTGTTTGAAAATAAATGAATAAATAATCAGACCTCACCTACGAGCATTAATATCTAGACAACCAACAATTAACTGTATTGTTATAATATTGGTCGTTTATGTGAAACAAGGATAATTTTACCAATCGAAGTATCATGCCTTTTCAGATTCATTGTCCATTTCCCAGCAAACATTTATACTGTGAAAATATTTGTTATTTGTCTTCTGAATTTCTACGATATAGTGTTTCTACATAAGTTGAGTGTTAATTCGAAGCTACACAATATCATCAATGAGATTAGTAATTTAGTGAATATTCTGTTAGTGTAAACGTGTTGATCTTTCCTATATGGAAACAAGGAAATGCATGAGAATCCGAGAAGACGACTCAAGAACGAAATTACACTATTGTTTGCAGAGTCGATGACTGCATGGATTTATGTAGTGAATTCCAGAAACTAGTAGTACAAGACATACAACAATGGTAGGTAACAACTGAGTTATTCGGAACTTGGGGCACACTTAATAATCATAATAATAGTCGATAAACAGCTACAATGATAAAAAAGTGTTTTTTTGTGACATACTCCGATTTTCCTATGAACTCATAAAAACCTCATCTGGAGCAGACGACAAGGAATGTGCTTAACCTGAATCTCTTCAAACTGAGAGGATAAACGGTATCATCTGTTCATGAACAATAATTTTTGAGACACTTTCGGAACAACAGGAAGAAAACCAGAAGACAGTGGAAAAGTATGGCAGGAACTCAGAAGATATATTTGTTCCTGTTCACCTTAATGGGATGACCAGAGGAAAACAGAACCAGGTGGTGTTAGACAACTTCTAAATCTACTAGTTATGTACTTTTATACAAGCTACCAAATCCCAGAAACGATTTGAGGAACTTACTCTAGGACCAACGTCGCCTTTGGTACCGTTTCTACCTGGGAGACCCTAGAGTGAGAACAAAACGAAATGAGATATTAAAGAAGATTCAAACAGTATGAATATTCATTAATTTGAATGGATAGAAATCTCACAGGCAAACCCATATGTCCTGGTAACCCTGGAAATCCTGAAACACCTTTTATTCCCATTTGGCCTCTGTCTCCCTAGAAGTAATGAATGATGAGTAGAATGAGTTATATGAACTATGAGCAATGTTTCAAGAATGTTTCAAAATGTATTGCAATAGATCCTGATGAGTAGCATAACTAAGTTCTTCTTGATATAAGATTGTAAGTACCTTCAACTTCTATTGTCTATTGAAA
The DNA here is from genome assembly GCA_032362365.1 of Zygogramma bicolorata. Classification (NCBI taxonomy): domain Eukaryota; kingdom Metazoa; phylum Arthropoda; class Insecta; order Coleoptera; family Chrysomelidae; genus Zygogramma; species Zygogramma bicolorata. The sequence goes on from JAVJAQ010002014.1 coordinate 108,809, forward strand.
TTTGGCGAAAAACTTACGAAGTCAAATATGATGAGATCAAATCGAAGGAAAGTATAGCTGGAGAATGAGTTATTGAAATAAAAAAGAAATTCAAAATGAGGTCATTATAATACATCACGACTAAATTCAAGATAGATAATAATATACCAAAGCTGTCATTTTCAGACAATTTGGTATCTTTGAATTACCCGATGCATTTCATGAATATAACTATCTTCCTAGACTCACAAATATAAATGAACATAAACATAATTGCTTTTATAGCCATCAAATATTCTGTTTGGAGAAATAGATTTCGCAACGACATTTTTCACATGGATATATCGAATACATTACGCGATGAGAAATCGGTCGAATATATTTTTCAAAATATCGCACAGTAAAAAATTCCGCCGTTATATTTCCATTTCCTATACCAACTCAAACAAATCAATTGTCTTTTTATCATACCTGCCCGTTAAATCCATTCAGAAAAAAAATCTGCTTGTGATGCAAACATAATAGCTTAGAACTAACTCTACAATCAATGGACTAGTGCTTTGAATTTACGAGAACAAAAAACCATTTTTTTATTTTTATGCATACTCTTTCTTCCTCACGAATATCTTTATCAATTTCCGTCTCACCCATATTCCAAATATTGAAATGAATTTCTCAACAAATTGTTTTTAAAAAGCGACAGTAACAAATTATATATAATTCTCAGACCAATAGTATATTCTACAGATAATTTCAGAATAGTCATTCAAAAACTCATAATTGTTTTTTTAACTTCCGATACAGATTTATTTTGTGAAAATATTTGTTGTCTTTTGGCAAATGGTAGTTTTCATCTGGACCGATACATTAGCCATTCAAACATGTTCATCCAGGTTTTTCCATACGTAATTGATGTGTCATTAATATTCTGATTATTATTATTATTGACAAACTTTTCTTGTCTGTGATATACTCAAATTCGTTCATTAAAAAACTGTTTAAGCTCTTCATTTCATCAGTTGATTTCACAGCTATCAATAGACAATGCAAGTTGAAGCAACTATCCTCCAAGAGGGGACATCATCAACAGAAATCAGTCGAGATGTGCTCTTACCTTGGGTCCGGTCAAACCATCGATTCCTGGCGGTCCAATGGGTCCCATTGGGCCAGGCTCTCCTCGCTCGCCAGCTGGACCAGGTTCTCCAGGCATGCCTTGTCTTCCATCGTGGCCCGGCATGCCTTCAGGTCCTGGAGGTCCTGGTGGACCTGGAGGTCCAGGTTCTCCGGGTTCACCCTATGAAAATGGCAGATGTTTTCAGTAAGGGAAACAGAGTGTGTAATATCAGTGTTAAAGGTCAGTATGACTCTGAATGATGACATATTTCAATAACAAGGACATTTTTCATCAGATGCAATTGGAGTTCAACTGAAGGAGTTCTATAAAACGATTTGCTCGATGAACAATCATATGATTCCGATATTTTACTCTTTGAGGAATCACTGAAGATCATGAAATGAAATACTCTCGTTTTGAGAACCACGAAAGATTGCGTCATATTTATATTTTTATAAATATAATACTTATAACACGTTATAGGAAAAGGGGCAATGGACTGAAAACATCACCGAGCCACAAAAGACTGCACTGGTAACACACACCATATGACATGAAATTATCCATTGGAAATCTCGAAAATCATCACATGCTCAGCTGAAGCTTGAGAGTATGATGGAAGAGTAGAAAACATTCATTGAACCATTATTCCACCTTTTTCTCAGTCTCCAGTAAAAAATGTGTATTTCTTATGAAATGTCGAGAAGAACTCAAGACAAAATCTTTATGTATCAGGACATTTAGGAATCACTCGCAAATAAATTGTAGATGAGCTTGGAAAATGAGGATCTACTGCATCAAATATTCCCTGGAGAATTGGGTTGAAGTTTCAGATAATTGGCAATATATAGATTATATATTAAAATTGAGCAAGGCAATAGAATTTTACAATGGACAGCCCAGTTGCAGACGAAACATCAATAATGAAAATATGAGACTAGACATCATAGCAGGCAAAATGAATGGACAAATAACTTTGAGCCATTTTCAGAAACTCCTTTTACTTGATCACTATATGTTTTTTCTGAGGCTCACATGGTCCCTTAGTGGCTTACTCTTCGCAGTGTTGTCATATCTGGTTGAAAAAGATCATGAACTTGTTCAGAGGATTCATAGTGTAACCTATAACGAGCTGTTACTAGGAAACTCAGAAAGCAGGAATGACACTGAATCTAGGATTTCGCACCCAATGTTTCGGTGTTGAATTCAATTAATATAATATAGAGCTTAATCGTGGGTACAGATACTTGAAATTCATTTGCTATTTCAATCAACAACAAAAAATTCAGGGCATCAACTACGAACTACAGTCATGCAATACTATAAAGCGAATTGATTTTATAAGCAAGTGAATTTTTTTTGTGTAACTACCTATTGAACTCTTTTTCACTACCGAGACAAAAAACGATACTTGATTCAACAATCAAAGACACAAAATATCCCGAGCCACCTTATAGTCTAACTACTGACTTTTCACATACAGCGATATATCAAACACACCGAGTATACTGTATGTGCAATACCCAAAAATAACGCGGCAAAATAATTTACGACTGTAATTAAACCAAAGCTGCGATGTCAAATTAGGGCTGGGGTATGTACAAGTTATGGTACGGTACCGAATGTTACCAGATATTTTCATATGCTATAAAAACAAAAAGCAATTTGTTTGTACGTATAATGCGATTTTCCCGTGTCTGTTCGTTCCATTGGACAAATTGCTCGACATAACCGTTATTTGGTTTTGAAAAACAAACATACCTGCCGAAATGGGTTATGTCGTACAATGAAGAAACAAATGAGCATGGATAGTCGCGATCCCAATTTGAAAAATATTTTCGACGGTTTGGCAATTATTTCGAAAACAATTGCATTTTTTTCAAGTTACGGGTTTATTCAACAACATTTTTAATTGCACTTGAAAACATTCATATACTATTATTGTATTATTATTATTGTACTATTATAATCATCAGTACCATTACTATGTTTTATTACTAGGAATATTTTATTTACATTCATCATTATCATTATTGATATAATATACTATCGTTTCCATATCGATTTTGGATTGGAACATGATTTCAATTCAGAAAAAAGCTTGAAATCGAATTCCGACCTTGAAAAATGATCGAAACTTCACAAAGATATCTCATTTTCAAAAATAAATAATGAGAAAATGGATATCATGTAAGTATAACACGATAACTTCCATTCGATGTTCCATAAAAATGAATGTTTTTGTGATTCTCTATATTTTCATAAACGACTAATTAACAATTATGTTGGATATTTTGAGGAAAGAAGCCCGATGCATGAAAATATCTGGTATTTTTGAAGATGATGAAATGAATGATGGCCAAATAAAAAAAACTCACTTTCAGTGTGATAATTGTTTCACCAGAAATGTTATGGCCCCTTTCTTGCAGTCCCTAGAAATGATACTAACAGTGAAAACAGCCTACAACAAGACAAAATTGAAATAGGGTAGAAAATAATAAAACAACTAAGTCGCTGCAGATCCACCGATAGCCATGCTGAAAAAATCCGAAGTACATGAAAATCATAATAACATAATCAGATCCACTCTATGCACGATATATTATTCTCTACAAGCCATATGTTTGTTTCGAATATCTGGATCTGAGTATGCGTTGAAACACAGTTAATACCACCAAAAAACATTCCACTACATCAAAAAAAACTATAACTTGCTGTCGAATGTCCCCTCACCTTGACAGCTACTATTTCGGCGTAGCCCAAGGTTCCTCCACGTAATGTCGTTACCGACCTTTTTAGACCCTGCAAAATTTGTCGTCAAAGAAATATTATGTGTTTTGTTTTCCATGTAACTAAATCGTGCATGAAGAAATTTGATTAGTCCAAAACTGACAGTGACGATTATTTCCTACCCAGATAGTACGAAAATTAATAATATCCATCATTGAGAAGATTTCATAGAGTGTTTCAGAATATCGCCTAGCCTCTAGCAAATATGCTATGAATATGCCTTGGGAATGTTCTCATAATATCCGATTTAGATCTATCTGGATAAATCGGAATGAAATGTTTGGTATAGTCTGAGGGCCTTTCGTGGCGAATGTAGAAGAATTATTTTTCTTCTTTTTACATTTTCAATTTTTTTTATGAAATGTACCCATATTGAATTTTCAAAATATTGATTGGAATGCATTTGTTCATTGAAAGTCGAATATTGACAGCATACTGTAAGAATATTCTGAGAACTTTCCAATATTCTATGAACGTTCTTATGGTGCCGTCGGGATACTGAGAAACATCGTTCTAAGTAGCTCTTTTCGAATTCACTTATGGAGGAAGGAAGTAGTTTCAAAATATCTACAAAAATTTGAAGTATTTTTGTATTTTGTTCTGACACTCGAAAAAATAAAATATGTTTGATAGATAAGTTTGAAGAGTATTCAAGAACTCAATTTCATCAAGTTTAATTGGATATTATATTTGGTGCAGACATATACAACTCCAGAATTCGTGTAACTGTTCAATTAATAATAGAAAGCTGGCATAATTAACTTCATTGTGAAATTCGTTAAAATTTCAACTCCAACTTCTGATAATATTCAAAACATGTTTGAGTCACTCTGTTGAAACTCCATAAAAATCCAATTTGAAGCATTATTATGAAATGTATTCTAAACGATGCTTTAAAAAAAGTAATATTCTCATTATCAAAAATAATCAAGCTTGTAGAGATAATCTTTCAGTTTTTCAAAATGGACATCCATCGCTGGCACTATTTATCCCCTTTGTTTCAACAAAGGGGTTATACGTAAAATTATATGAAAAGAGGCTCAAATTGGTAATATAATGAGTTGAAGAATTGATATGAATTGGTGCCAGATTGCCTCCTATGGCAAATGCACCCAATTTCTTGGGAAATATACCCTAGGAGAATTTTCATGTTTAATGCAATGCTCATGAAAATCTTCAAATACTGATAATATTCGGATGCTACAATTCTGGTGCCATGACCATGCTGTAAACTTTACAGTGTGAAGAACCGGACGACCCAGGTTCGAAGCCTGGAAGTGTCATAATTTTTCAAATTCGCTATTTGCCGTCCAGTCACGAAACCATAGTGGTTTGTCTTCCTCTATATGAATTGTAGGTACCCGATATCCGGTGTACGCATAAGTTCCTGAATGAGATTCTCATAAACAGAAATATTCGTTGAAGAGAAATTTTAAGATATTTCGCAATTAATACTTATTATTACTTGCCATGAAATACTTTCGGGATAAGATTGTGATAATCGCGTTGTCTCAAAATATTCACGAAATGAGATTTTTATTTCACTACAATGTAACATTGAAATCATTGAAAATGTTACTTTTCTATCGACTACAAGATTTTGGGAAACAGAACACATATGTTAACGAATACGTACCCTTCCTGGTAGCTGAATAAAATGAAGATAGAATCAGACAAGTTTTTCACTAAGTCATCTTTATTTTCGGTGGATCTCCTTTGGACTACCGAACATAATCAATGTGGATTTGAAATGTATTCAACAAAATAAATGATTTACTGAACATTTGTATATATTTCATCTATATTCAGTCTTGAGTTGCACTAAGACAAACACAACTAGGAAACAATGAAAATATATAAGTGAAGGGTAGCTCCAGTGAGATTCATTGAAAATGTTGTTTGATATCTAGAAGAGAAAAAAAATCTGAAATTTCGGTTATCGAAACTTACCTTTACTGCTTGAAGAACGTCAATACCCGCACTTCCAGGTTGCCCTCTTTGCCCTTTATCTCCAGGTCGACCCTAGAATATTATTATTCACAATAATCGTTACAGGATAATCGAGGAATACTTACTGGTTCTCCTTTGGGACCATCCAATCCAATGGGACCCTGAAGAAATACAAAAATGTTATAATACATACATCAGAAATTGTATTCAATCTCAGAGATGATGAACAAATCCAAAGTTATTTTGTTAACCATGATACTCGAAATCTTCATTAGCGTTAAAATATTGAGGACATCAAATCAATATTATTGATATAAGCTAAGTACTTTTTATGTCATACACTGACAATGAAAACGAATAATAATTGTTTATTATTTGACAAATTCTGACAATATGTGAGACGAATGAAAAAACTAATTCATACTGTTTCCCACAATATAACACTAATGCTAAAATCAAAAGTCATATTATCATCCCCAGTTCAATATTATCATATTATTTTCCAATAGTTATGAACGTTTTATTTTTCATTCAGGGCGATCTGTTGGAACACCCTATATTTGTTAAAGAGTATTCTTCCTGGAATCTGACACCATCTCTGAGAATAAGCAGAATAAAGCGGTGTTGAATGTGTCGAAGAAAGAGATTGAAAATGGATGATGCTGAGATGCTAATATTAATTGGTTAATATTCGATCAACAAACACAGTTTTGCCGATTTTTTGAAAGCTGTTATGGAGCAAAATTCGTATAGCAGAAATATCATTCGAAATTATACGGGATAAACCGAAGGTTTATATTATACCGGGTGAGTAAATACATGGGTATCCGAAACACGCTAAGAATTACAGATGCCTCCGAATAGAGACAAAGTGGCGTATATTGAAGTCTGTTATTATGATGAGACCTCTCACTTTCAGAAATATGCAGGAAAAAAAATGAAAAATTCGATTTTTGCTTCACACTTCTAGTTCAGATTTCCGACCACTGTTTCTCATTCAATGTTATGACTCAATGGATCGTAGAAATATGGTTAATAAAGTATCTCACAGGGTGTTGTCTCCTTGGGCCACCTCAAATTATCACGATAAAGAGGGCCACGAGACAAATTTTTCAAAGTTCAAAATATCCAATTTTTACTGATGATGACTTCAATGTTTTCGAAACAAATGAAAATTCCTTCGATTATTTCATATTTTCTCAGAAATTTAAGAAAAATCGAATTTGGGGTTGTCTCGAGAAATACAACACCTAGCTCTGTCACCTGCAAAAAATGGCCCTGGTGAGCTAAAACTTTGTCATAATCCTAGATGAAACCATACGCTTTAAAGTAATTTTCTTTGTTCAGGTACGTTTTATCTATAATTGTTGATGCGATTGTATATTGAAAAATTTGAAATTATCCTCCGTTTATAGTTCTCAGGGCTCTTAAGTTCCTCTTGAGTTTGTTCCATTTCAAGACGATATATTAGGATGTATACAATGTTTTGAATATTTCATTTGGTCTAAAAGCAAGTACATCTTCCATTTACATGTGTAGCAAGTTTCAAAGCATTCACCCAATCGAGATATGAGACGAACATGACAAAACAAGATGGTGAATTTGCAATGAACTCGTCTATCAGAAATCCCACCTCAAGTACCAATATTCTTCTCTCTATACGAATTTACTCCACAACTGTGCTATCGTTATCTACTGCCAACTCGAATGCGGTTAGACTCCTCCACCACAATTGGACAAATGAAATTAACAAACCGGAAATCCCGGAAATCCGCGCACCCCTGTCGGACCCTGCAACAGATTGTATCACTCCATAAATATGCTTTATGGCTCTTGATTTAGCTGCACGAGTATTGTTTCCGATGCTAATGGAGCAAGGAGCATGGGAACGCAGCGCAAGAGAGTTTCACGGTCCCATATTTCAATTTAGGAAAATCCCGACAAACAATGGTTGAAAAAAGTGATCTTCAGTGGTGGTACAAATTGTTGATGAGAAGAATTTTTCAGTAGTGTTCCATTCATCCCAGGTTCTGAGTGATGGACATTCAGGCTAGTTGTCAAAACATACTCTGGTGTCTTTATTTGGTTGAGTATTCATTATGATATTAATTTCAAGAATCCTAATTTGTGGACACCATTTTCTATGACAACATAACTGAATTTCCGCAAGAATGTGAAATTTTTCATGTTTCGTACCAAATCTCCGAAATCATCAGGAATTTGCCAAATTAACTAGAGTTCAAGAAGAATAGTTATTGAATAACTAAGAGAAAATGATTGGTTTTCGAGACAAAGGGCGTCAAAGTTTACTCTCAAACAACCAGAAAGCATGCTAAAGGGCTACCTCCTCCAATTTGTCTAATTCCCAAACCACGGAAGTAAACGATCTTTTACCTTCCCCTGAAAATATACTTACGTTGCCAGAGAAAATGTAAATGTTGTCCACAAATAAGGATTCTCAGAATGCATATCACAGTGAGCACCTCAAGCTGAAAAAATACTAATATGTATTTTGTCCAGACTCATTCTTCTGATAGCTGGCCTATTTAGTTGAAGGAATGAATCGATCAGCTCATGAAATCATCTAGAATCTTCTGGAATTTTCTAGAAATGAATTATTCAAAAATCATAACAATCTGAACTTCATCGATAAATGTCTCTCCTTGTGCAAGGAGCACAATAAGCGTAGTAGAGCCTAAAATATAGTGAACTACAAAAACGTGTCTAGATTACCACCCAAGATTTGAAAGAATCTATTGAACCTCACTTCTGTACACGAGAGATGTTTTTGTCATCGGATTACTACAAGATTCATTTCAAAGGGAAGTGCCTTCTAGAGTCTACAATCTTCAAGAACTCGATTATAACATCATTTGAAACTGACAAAATGGTCAAGGCTTTCACGGCCGATGTTTTCAGTATCACTACTTTGATTCGGGTTTGAAGGCCGTCGTTTTTTGGAATTTCTTCCTCACGTTTCGCTGGCGCTAGTGCCTAGCTTCATCTCATATATCTTGAGTTAAACTCCGATGACTGGATATTGCGACTTCGTAATGCGTATTTATGTGGATTCAGGTAGCCTCGAGTCATAATTACTTTTTCTGGATTCGGAGAAAATTCTTCAAATTAGTGATATCTTTTGAAACTTTTACTTTGATTCCAAAAATGATTCAAGTACGAACTGAAGTGGTGGCCAGGATCGTGAATTTGGAAATGATTGTTTCTGAATATTCGATAGAGTTCAAGAAATAATTTCCCTGATGGAATTTTGAACTGATACCACCACTGAAGACAATGTTCGACTAAAAAATTCATCACACTTACATTTTCTTATTCTGAAATTGAAAGCTAGTCGGGATTTGATACACATTATTTTTCTTGTTCGATTCACAGTTCTGATGTACTTTTTGAGTTATATTTCTCTTCGAACAATTGTATTGACTATAAGCTAACGGAATACTCAAAGCTATGTGGAGAACCGTTGATTTTCGGGTTCTGGACAGGTCAGACAAAGGGTGAAACATGCAGTTTTTTAATTCTTGTTATATCAATTCATGTGAGTCTGTTAGCTACTCGTTCAGGTACAGTAAAAATTGATTTTATCGATATCAAACCAATGGATTGGTATTCTGAATCAAAATCGAAATGGAATGTGCTCAACTAATGATGCACCTAGACAATTTTGTAAAGATTATATCATACCACCAGATCATATATCTTTGGAATGCTACAGAGCTGAGCAGGGAAGAAAGATTGACAAGGAACAGGGATACATGGGGAATGTGTTCAACTAATGATGTACCAACAAAATTCTGTAACTATTTGATTATAAGTGTAGGACAAAATCTCCTTCATAGCTTGAGAAAGGAAAGGAGATTGTCATTATATAGAGGAACATAAAGAAACAGACTTTTTTATAGCCCCAAAAACGTCAATTCATTCGAAGAGTGTTATAGTTTTGAATAATGGTTTCTATTGATCTGATATGAAGAAGTTCTCAGAGAAGGTAGTGTAGGCAATATGGCTCAAGAACAGATGAGTAACATAATTGTTAACGGAAAACTTAACAATAAAACTATTGTAATACATGAGTCATGTAGATTCAGAAATAAAGGAACATGTTTGGAGATCATTCGTCAGGTTGATATTCGGAAGACACTTGTGTGAAATGATTTCATTTGCCATGATTTTTGAATTTATGAAGAAGACAGGGCCATCAGGTGAATATATTTCTTCTTCGATATGCCCAGAAGTAAATCAGTATAAGAACAGAGGACGAAATGTCGATTTCAAAATTAGACACTCTAAATTCATATCAGTTGAGACACTCATCGATAAGAGAACTTTCAGAAGTTCATCATCATATTGAAAGTTATTGTATTGATTTTCGAGTGATATTCATTCGAACACATGGTGTACTGAAACCTCTGCAAGTACCCGCATCTGTTTCTGAATATACCCCAGCGATCTAATAGAATGAGATCGGATGCTTTCCACTACTGGAGCAGTTTCTCACTAATTAATGTACCCATTCAACTTTGATGCAGACTACATATCACCACCACTCTCTCTTACCCTGAAGCCCATATCTCCTTTTCGACCCTTGTCACCCTGCAATAATCGATGCTTCATGACACAATTTCGGCAACAGGTATTTGTTTTTCAGTTTCAGTTCAGATACTAACAACTAAGCATCGAGAAAAGCGTAAAGTTCAGCCATGATTAAAAGTGTTGACTGGCTCTGGATTTCGAAGGGTCCCCAAGTTCATCTGGCAAAATTGTACGAGAGCAGTCAACAAACGATATACAGGGTGTCATTGCGTTGCAATCGGAATCAAAACTACTATCAGAAAGTACAATACAATCTGATTTCGGAAAGAGCCGATTTATCATCATTGTGTTATGATGGAAAATGTAATTTCAGTTGAATTGAAAGCATATCCAACAATTAAATTGAAACAGAAATCGAAGCATTTTCGACTAGCTGATACATAATTCGTACATTTCTTATATTCAATCAAAATATTTATATAAAAACTGTATAAATGAATTTTTCATTCGTTTCTACCAGTTTTAGAAGAAATTTCATTCTGGACCACTTCCTTTCATTTCATATGTTACCTTATGTTACCATATTTTTGTTTTCATTCCTTGAGATTAATATTCACTTCAATTTCCAGCTAGTTGTAGTCGCTACTCATAAAAATGTAATAATTTTAGGACGATGAAACAAATTACGAAATTGATTCTTTGTTTTCTCTTAATCTTAATTTTTTATGCAGGTATCATAGGGTTTGGTATAAGCAACAATTATTGACGATATAAATCAGGTAATTATTTGATGTTGAGATTAGTTTTCGGAAACTACCCGGAAAGTAGGTAATTTCAGGCATTTTATTTGAGAAAGTAATATTTTTACAGCCTAGTTCGTACGTATTTTCGGTACAAGGTAGGAAGGAATCACATCGTTGCAAGGCACTTGAAAAAAATTATGTTAGCAATTGCTCGAACGTTCATATAAAAATTAATATAAATAAGAATCCGAATGTTTCTGCTAGTACCTATCTTATTTTTATATATCAATATCCAATGCAGTGTTCGAAATTTCGTTTTACAAGGGAATATAATGAAGAAATTTGTTTCATTGATATGATATTTAAATCTTTATATGCTGAAATTGCGAGCGTGCATTTTTGAAACTTCAAAAGTTCAAGACCAACATAGTTCTTGAATTCACTACCGTTATCTACTATAATTTCTTTGGGAACTCCACGATGCGAAAATAATTCTATCAGGTTGTCAATGACCTCTGTTCCTTCAGAAATTCTAGGTTATTCATGGCCTTAGAGATATGGACGGAAGTATTAGGTGGCACATACTACAGTTTTTTTCGATCACCGAATAATTCTGTTCTGAATCATTAAGTATTTGTGAGGCGTAGTCTACAGATAAATCGCTGTCTTAAGTCCTTGGGATAAAATAGCACCTAGAGCCACGTTTACTTGCATCGGTCGTTAAGTTGAAAGGTTTTATTGAAGTCCAGATATTTTAAAATAAGTTCATTTATTATAAGATTTTTGCACGTGTCGAAACAAGAGAGAAATTCTTGATCATGTTCAGTTTTTGCGCCTTTCTTCAAAAATTCCACTAAGGAATCATTTTATTTGCTTGGTTGTTTTCGGAAGGAGATAATCTTAAATCGCGTCTATCTTGTCGGATTTTGGTTTTACTCTATCGGGCGTGACGATATGATCCAATTAGGCGACTTCTTTTCCCAAAAATTTCGATTATCCAGCTGAATTTTGAAATTCGATTGTCCCTGGATATGTCCCTGGAGGGGAAACCGTAATATCGTCGAGGTACTCCAAACATTTTTCGTTCTGGTTACCTCGAAGGATAACGCGTTGAAAACTGGCTGGAAAGTTTTTCAAACCAAGAGGCATCTGCAGATATTCATAATATCCATTTTCGATATTGAAAGCTGTTTTTTCAATATCGCGTTCATCCATTTCGATCTGGTAAAACCCACTAGCAAGATCTAGAATTGTAAAAAATAGGCATTTTCATACTTTATTTAAGACGTCGGGTATATTAGGAAGCGAGTACTTTCGTCAATTGTCTTTTCATAGTCAACTACAACCATCCACTTTTGCTTTCCGGATGTATCTGCCTTTTGGGGTACAACCCAGATGGGAGGAGACCACGGTGAGTTACTTGGTCTTATTATATCTTGATCCAGCATTTTCTTTATTTGACTTCCTACCTCCTGCTTGTGTATGAATGGGTATCGTAAGGATTTTGACTGAACCGGAATTTATTCGTGTGTCTTCATGTTTCGTTTGATTTTGGTGGAATATTCTTAACATAAGTTAAGAATGTGATATTTTTCTTCGCCATTCAGGTGTTCTGTGCGAATGTTAGCTAAGTCAAGTTCTATTTTATTGATTCCATCCAAATTGTTGAAATCGATTTCTTCAATTAATTTAAGGTTGAATTTTTAGACAGAGATTGGTTTGAAGTGATGGGGTCTGTTGTATTGTTAACAATCGTAGTCAAAGCCCTGCCGTCTTTTTCAATTGTTATACATTCTGGGATTTTGCAGTTGTGAAATTTCCGAAGTGGAATGATTATTTCGCCCTTGGTTACTGAAGTTTTGATTTTCACGACTTGTTCTGTTTGGAGTGGAACCGTAATTAAGTTCAAGTCACTTTTTGTTTTGTGGTACCTCAGTTTTATTTGTGGAAAGGGGGTAACGAGAACTCCTTCTCTAAAATTCGAATTCGCCTGAGGAGTTTTGATTCATCAAGTCCTATTAACCCATCGAAAACATTGTGGAACTTGAAAAGGAAAATTTCAAATTCGGATGCTTTGGTAGGTTTGATATTTTAGGGGCAGGTATAAGTGCACTGTGTTCATGAGCGGATTTCTGAAAGACAGTTGAAACTATGAAGGGGTCGTTCCTGATACTATTTGAAAAAAAAATTGTGAGCCTAATCTGGATCAATGAAAGATTCAGTGCAACCAAAATCTATCAGTATTTCAAGATTTCATTCAGGCAACAAAATATATGGTAGTTCGCCAGAATTAAAAGAATTGAATTAAATTAGTCGTCACTAAAGCAGACTGGATAAAATAGTTGTATTTTGCATCGAACTCTTCAGAATGAAGTCATGAAATGCATTTATATATTGCCATTCACCTGACCTTCTATTAATCTATATAAGCCTGAATTTTTATTGAATCTTCAATCCTTATATCGATAAAAAAATAAGCTCATTCATTCATTTTGTCAAACCTGGTGAAAAAAAATTCAGCTTCAGGTTCTAATCAAAATTCAAATACTCATGATCATGGAACATAATATGTCAATAACCAATTGCGATTCAAGTCTAATTTTGGTAAACCATCGATATTTTATCACGGAATAGAAATATATAATAAAATACCTCGTAACTTGAGAAATATCAAGTTGAAAAATGATTACAAAAATGAGTTGAGAAAGCACTATATATTGAACCAAAAACATAATTAATTTAACTGATTTGATTGGCTTTTTCACCATTTTTTTTCCAGCTTATGTATTGATTTGTCATGTTATCAATGTTACTTCAATTTTTCACTGTATTTATTTTACATATTGGTATATTGCACACAGTTTTGTTTTCCTCTATAAACAAAAGTGTTTCATGGTATTGATGAAGTGAATTGAATTTGGATGGTAAACTTCGTAATTTTCACGAAAAAAAAATCAACGAAAATACCCAACCTCAATTCAGTGCAGTAATTTGGTTGGGGCCAATCCAAAAAGTGAGATGGATACCATTCCTCACATCTTTACACTTTCCAGCCCTTATCAGGAGCGTATACAGCTCAATATTATAGGGGGGATATTCATTGAGAAAATTATGCGTTTCCACCATTCTATCAAAACACAAATGCATATTGGCATTTTCACAAACTTACCTTCCACAATGACTTGAATTATAAGGAAACTGTGGAATAAAAACGTCAGAATTGTTCAAGCTTCATTTTTTCCATAAATAAAATTGGAAAGTAGAGAAAACAATAATTTTCGATGAAAATAAACTTCAGACTTTAGAGATAACTAACATTTGTCTTGTCAACGCAAGTGAAAATAAATCGTTATAATGATTTCCGTTCATGTATTTATCATACAACCTATCAATATGAGTAGAATGAAAAGTATATACTTATTGAACACAAGATATTGCAAAAGAAATATTTAATAATAAATTTAAATTAAGCTTCATCAATTTTTCCCGAAATACCAGAGACTATATAATCTTTTAAAATATTCTATAATTTTGATAATAATTTTGAATTCGATAACTGGATTCTGCGATCTTATTTGATTTCTTGATTTTTTATTCATTAATCATATTTTTTGATATCTCCCAATATTTTTTAATATATATTGTAATATGTTATGTGACTGACTGATCATGGGGGGGTAATTACCCCCTTCCCCCCCTTGTATACGTGCCTGGCCCTTATTAATATTGAAACGTATAAGACGGCTGTGAAATGTCTTTTATCCTAACAAGTTTGTGACGATCATAAGCTACACACAGTGGGGACGCGCATTTGCCAACTTCTAATAACCACAAAACGTATACAATCGAATTTGTCACAGTTATGAATGTTTCGAGGGTGTTAAGTGCTCCACTCTACTCGAGTGTGAAATTATTGCCGGGGGTAGAGTCGAGGGTGGAAAACGCACTCACGCCTAGTGGTACATGAAATATTCACTTCACAATCGTTTAGTTTTCGGGATTAGTGGTAGAATTTATCGGTGCAGAGAGAGCAGGATGAGTAACGGTTTTTTATGTGACGAACGACAAATTTATGAATCCAATACTGCTGATGGATTTTATCTGACAAGATCCTGCTATTTACAGGAATTCGAAAAAAATATTTACAATCATTCGAAAAAGGGTATATTTCCAAGATATTTTCAAGTTGGAAAATGGGTAGATTTTCACTGAGAAGAAGACGAAATCAGAAAACACTTTGCCGACCTTTTGGCACTTTCACGACTTCGTCTTCTTTTTAATCCAAAGCGTCATTCTGTTGTCGGAATTCACGAAGTGCTTGAATCCCCAACGAGCTCTACCTGGCAGTATAATGCTATTATTACACATTTTTCGGTACCAAACGGATTTGAAAAATATGCTTACTCAGTTTCTCTCTTAAAAACTAAAAAATTCTTCGCTAATTAACACCCTAGTCTCCAAAAAATAGCACGTTACCGTTTTATTAGCCATTGAAGATGAAATTTCTATCTCGAGAATTTCTCTTTTTTTCAATTAGTTTTTCAACTGAATCAGTTTTTATTATTATTTCATTATTGCTCTTCGTTTGGTTTCTGCTCATCCATTTCTCAAATATTTTTTTTTTAATTTCGATTATATTTTTACTGTGCAATTATATTCTTTCATTCGTATTGTTTCCATTATATTTTTTTCTGTCTCACATGTTTTTTGTATTCGATTCAATTATATGAGAAAATACTCTTTCTGAAGTATGGATTGTTGAAATTATTAGTAGGATTGAAGGGGAACCGATAATATTTTATTGAGTTATTCGCTTCATTTTAGTTTTTGCTTTGTTTACTGTCAAGTAAATATGAAACAATAAACGCTTTATTAATTTTAATATGTAAATACGAATACAATGCAAACATGAGTAACCCCCTAACTTCGGAAAAAATTCCAAAACCCCAAAACCAAACTCTTTTAGATGTTTTTGATGGAAAAATCAACAGAGTTATGCCAACCGCCGCCGAGAGGGCGCCACCAACTTCTATTTTCAATTTTATATCTTAGACTGGTCGATTCTTTGAATTCTATCGCGATTATCACCAGTTTAATCGCGAGGGGTGTTTCACTCCGGAAGTCTGATGTACAAAATTCAATAAAAATCTCCTTGGAATCCATGAAATCCATGTTCGAATCCAGAAATCCCCCCTGAAATACTGAAATTCACTAGTAATCCTGATTTGGTGAAAAATTTTTACGGAAGTGAAACACCCTTCGTTTAATTGTTGATGACCGAAGTAACGAAGAAACATGATTTTAATGGAAATAAAATAAACTAATGATTATAAGGCCCAGCTTTACCATTAACAGAAACTGGTTAAATTTTTCCTTTCAAAAGTCGAGACTCTGCCAAAGGGCAACCATTTTTGAAATACGTACTCTGACTGCTGATAACTCAGGAACGGCTGATACCATTCTCAAGAATAAACTTGTGTTTCATAGGATATTCAAAAAAGCTATCAAACGATGTATCTCAAGACCCCCTTTCACAAAAAATAGAAGAGCCCGCTTGGTTGCGAGTGGCGTAAAGTTATTCATTTCTCCATCAATTGGTACTTTTTTCGAACTCGATATCTATTTCTGTTCAGAAGTTGAGATATATTGGGAGTTACACATCTGCAGTGTATAGAAAATTGATTTTCGGATCAATCATATTCATGGAAATATTGCCATAAAACTTCGAACATGTTTGAAGTCATGAAAAGCCAATTTGCTCGCAATATGTGTCAATTTTGGAAAATGAAAACCGAAAATAAAGTGGGTCTGAGAGATTGACTTCTATATGATTCGAAGCTTCTCTTAGAGAGTGGTCCAACTAGCTTCTTTATTTGGAAGCAAAAAGCTTCGTACACCTAAAGTTCGCTTTCGAAGGTGACACATTTCACTTATATTCTTTATCCTGTGCCTTTCAACTCCTAGCTAGGAGGTGTCACAAATGAAATTTCAAATGTATCTTGTTAATGTTTTCCTATATGTATATCCCGGTATTAAGGTTCTTGGGATCGGTTACTCAATAAACAAAAAAAAAAGTGGGGTCAAGTTTTATACCCTGTGAATAGGTACAAAATACTCTTCCGAATGAAACACTATTCATTGAAATTTACCCAAACATTCAATGCAAAATCCGGGTTAAGAATATCAACCCGATAATTTTG